>JAVKPL010001120.1:0-162920 GCA_032173675.1 Gastrolobium villosum
AATTCCATAACAGAAAATATTTTATTTATAAATCAATTCTTCATTTTTAGTTAAAGATAAAATAAGATTAATTTTTGGTCTGGAAGAAAAAAAACACGAGTCTGGAAATGTGGACAGCGTGTCGGAAGGCGTGTCCGAGCATTGACCGCGTGTCCAAAACACGTGTCGGGAAACATTGACCGCGTGTCGGAACGCGCGTCGGAGCGTTGACCATGTGTCGAAATCGCGCGTCGGAGCGCTGGCCTCATGTCGGAGCGCGCAGGTGTCCGCCACGTGTCCGTCGCGCATTTTTCACTCCAAATAACGTGTTCGTGCTTCCCAGCCCGTTGCGGGGGAGGGGATACAGGTATTGATCGCGCGAGAATGTGCAGGTGCGATCATACCAGCACTAATGCACCGGATCCCATCAGAACTCCGCAGTTAAGCGTGCTTGGGCGAGAGTAGTACTAGGATGGGTGACCTCCTGGGAAGTCCTCGTGTTGCACCTCTTTTCTGCGAATTTCCTTATTTCCTTCCTTTAATACACGTAGCAGCCCATAAAATGACAAATTCCATAACAGAAAATATTTTATTTATAAATCAATTCTTCATTTTTAGTTAAAGATAAAATAAGATTAATTTTTGGTCTGGAAGAAAAAAAACACGAGTCTGGAAATGTGGACAGCGTGTCGGAAGGCGTGTCCGAGCATTGACCGCGTGTCCAAAACACGTGTGGGGAAACATTGACCGCGTGTCGGAACGCGCGTCGGAGCGTTGACCACGTGTCGAAATCGCGCGTCGGAGCGCTGGCCTCATGTCGGAGCGCGCAGGTGTCCGCCACGTGTCCGTCGCGCATTTTTCACTCCAAATAACGTGTTCGTGCTTCCCAGCCCGTTGCGGGGGAGGGGATACAGGTATTGATCGCGCGAGAATGTGCAGGTGCGATCATACCAGCACTAATGCACCGGATCCCATCAGAACTCCGCAGTTAAGCGTGCTTGGGCGAGAGTAGTACTAGGATGGGTGACCTCCTGGGAAGTCCTCGTGTTGCACCTCTTTTCTGCGAATTTCCTTATTTCCTTCCTTTAATACACGTAGCAGCCCATAAAATGACAAATTCCATAACAGAAAATATTTTATTTATAAATCAATTCTTCATTTTTAGTTAAAGATAAAATAAGATTAATTTTTGGTCTGGAAGAAAAAAAACACGAGTCTGGAAATGTGGACAGCGTGTCGGAAGGCGTGTCCGAGCATTGACCGCGTGTCCAAAACACGTGTCGGGAAACATTGACCGCGTGTCGGAACGCGCGTCGGAGCGTTGACCACGTGTCGAAATCGCGCGTCGGAGCGCTGGCCTCATGTCGGAGCGCGCAGGTGTCCGCCACGTGTCCGTCGCGCATTTTTCACTCCAAATAACGTGTTCGTGCTTCCCAGCCCGTTGCGGGGGAGGGGATACAGGTATTGATCGCGCGAGAATGTGCAGGTGCGATCATACCAGCACTAATGCACCGGATCCCATCAGAACTCCGCAGTTAAGCGTGCTTGGGCGAGAGTAGTACTAGGATGGGTGACCTCCTGGGAAGTCCTCGTGTTGCACCTCTTTTCTGCGAATTTCCTTATTTCCTTCCTTTAATACACGTAGCAGCCCATAAAATGACAAATTCCATAACAGAAAATATTTTATTTATAAATCAATTCTTCATTTTTAGTTAAAGATAAAATAAGATTAATTTTGGTCTGGAAGAAAAAAAACACGAGTCTGGAAATGTGGACAGCGTGTCGGAAGGCGTGTCCGAGCATTGACCGCGTGTCCAAAACACGTGTCGGGAAACATTGACCGCGTGTCGGAACGCGCGTCGGAGCGTTGACCACGTGTCGAAATCGCGCGTCGGAGCGCTGGCCTCATGTCGGAGCGCGCAGGTGTCCGCCACGTGTCCGTCGCGCATTTTTCACTCCAAATAACGTGTTCGTGCTTCCCAGCCCGTTGCGGGGGAGGGGATACAGGTATTGATCGCGCGAGAATGTGCAGGTGCGATCATACCAGCACTAATGCACCGGATCCCATCAGAACTCCGCAGTTAAGCGTGCTTGGGCGAGAGTAGTACTAGGATGGGTGACCTCCTGGGAAGTCCTCGTGTTGCACCTCTTTTCTGCGAATTTCCTTATTTCCTTCCTTTAATACACGTAGCAGCCCATAAAATGACAAATTCCATAACAGAAAATATTTTATTTATAAATCAATTCTTCATTTTTAGTTAAAGATAAAATAAGATTAATTTTTGGTCTGGAAGAAAAAAAACACGAGTCTGGAAATGTGGACAGCGTGTCGGAAGGCGTGTCCGAGCATTGACCGCGTGTCCAAAACACGTGTCGGGAAACATTGACCGCGTGTCGGAACGCGCGTCGGAGCGTTGACCACGTGTCGAAATCGCGCGTCGGAGCGCTGGCCTCATGTCGGAGCGCGCAGGTGTCCGCCACGTGTCCGTCGCGCATTTTTCACTCCAAATAACGTGTTCGTGCTTCCCAGCCCGTTGCGGGGGAGGGGATACAGGTATTGATCGCGCGAGAATGTGCAGGTGCGATCATACCAGCACTAATGCACCGGATCCCATCAGAACTCCGCAGTTAAGCGTGCTTGGGCGAGAGTAGTACTAGGATGGGTGACCTCCTGGGAAGTCCTCGTGTTGCACCTCTTTTCTGCGAATTTCCTTATTTCCTTCCTTTAATACACGTAGCAGCCCATAAAATGACAAATTCCATAACAGAAAATATTTTATTTATAAATCAATTCTTCATTTTTAGTTAAAGATAAAATAAGATTAATTTTTGGTCTGGAAGAAAAAAAACACGAGTCTGGAAATGTGGACAGCGTGTCGGAAGGCGTGTCCGAGCATTGACCGCGTGTCCAAAACACGTGTCGGGAAACATTGACCGCGTGTCGGAACGCGCGTCGGAGCGTTGACCACGTGTCGAAATCGCGCGTCGGAGCGCTGGCCTCATGTCGGAGCGCGCAGGTGTCCGCCACGTGTCCGCCACGTGTCCGTCGCGCATTTTTCACTCCAAATAACGTGTTCGTGCTTCCCAGCCCGTTGCGGGGGAGGGGATACAGGTATTGATCGCGCGAGAATGTGCAGGTGCGATCATACCAGCACTAATGCACCGGATCCCATCAGAACTCCGCAGTTAAGCGTGCTTGGGCGAGAGTAGTACTAGGATGGGTGACCTCCTGGGAAGTCCTCGTGTTGCACCTCTTTTCTGCGAATTTCCTTATTTCCTTCCTTTAATACACGTAGCAGCCCATAAAATGACAAATTCCATAACAGAAAATATTTTATTTATAAATCAATTCTTCATTTTTAGTTAAAGATAAAATAAGATTAATTTTTGGTCTGGAAGAAAAAAAACACGAGTCTGGAAATGTGGACAGCGTGTCGGAAGGCGTGTCCGAGCATTGACCGCGTGTCCAAAACACGTGTCGGGAAACATTGACCGCGTGTCGGAACGCGCGTCGGAGCGTTGACCACGTGTCGAAATCGCGCGTCGGAGCGCTGGCCTCATGTCGGAGCGCGCAGGTGTCCGCCACGTGTCCGTCGCGCATTTTTCACTCCAAATAACGTGTTCGTGCTTCCCAGCCCGTTGCGGGGGAGGGGATACAGGTATTGATCGCGCGAGAATGTGCAGGTGCGATCATACCAGCACTAATGCACCGGATCCCATCAGAACTCCGCAGTTAAGCGTGCTTGGGAGAGAGTAGTACTAGGATGGGTGACCTCCTGGGAAGTCCTCGTGTTGCACCTCTTTTCTGCGAATTTCCTTATTTCCTTCCTTTAATACACGTAGCAGCCCATAAAATGACAAATTCCATAACAGAAAATATTTTATTTATAAATCAATTCTTCATTTTTAGTTAAAGATAAAATAAGATTAATTTTTGGTCTGGAAGAAAAAAAACACGAGTCTGGAAATGTGGACAGCGTGTCGGAAGGCGTGTCCGAGCATTGACCGCGTGTCCAAAACACGTGTCGGGAAACATTGACCGCGTGTCGGAACGCGCGTCGGAGCGTTGACCACGTGTCGAAATCGCGCGTCGGAGCGCTGGCCTCATGTCGGAGCGCGCAGGTGTCCGCCACGTGTCCGTCGCGCATTTTTCACTCCAAATAACGTGTTCGTGCTTCCCAGCCCGTTGCGGGGGAGGGGATACAGGTATTGATCGCGCGAGAATGTGCAGGTGCGATCATACCAGCACTAATGCACCGGATCCCATCAGAACTCCGCAGTTAAGCGTGCTTGGGCGAGAGTAGTACTAGGATGGGTGACCTCCTGGGAAGTCCTCGTGTTGCACCTCTTTTCTGCGAATTTCCTTATTTCCTTCCTTTAATACACGTAGCAGCCCATAAAATGACAAATTCCATAACAGAAAATATTTTATTTATAAATCAATTCTTCATTTTTAGTTAAAGATAAAATAAGATTAATTTTTGGTCTGGAAGAAAAAAAACACGAGTCTGGAAATGTGGACAGCGTGTCGGAAGGCGTGTCCGAAGGCGTGTCCGAGCATTGACCGCGTGTCCAAAACACGTGTCGGGAAACATTGACCGCGTGTCGGAACGCGCGTCGGAGCGTTGACCACGTGTCGAAATCGCGCGTCGGAGCGCTGGCCTCATGTCGGAGCGCGCAGGTGTCCGCCACGTGTCCGTCGCGCATTTTTCACTCCAAATAACGTGTTCGTGCTTCCCAGCCCGTTGCGGGGGAGGGGATACAGGTATTGATCGCGCGAGAATGTGCAGGTGCGATCATACCAGCACTAATGCACCGGATCCCATCAGAACTCCGCAGTTAAGCGTGCTTGGGCGAGAGTAGTACTAGGATGGGTGACCTCCTGGGAAGTCCTCGTGTTGCACCTCTTTTCTGCGAATTTCCTTATTTCCTTCCTTTAATACACGTAGCAGCCCATAAAATGACAAATTCCATAACAGAAAATATTTTATTTATAAATCAATTCTTCATTTTTAGTTAAAGATAAAATAAGATTAATTTTTGGTCTGGAAGAAAAAAAACACGAGTCTGGAAATGTGGACAGCGTGTCGGAAGGCGTGTCCGAGCATTGACCGCGTGTCCAAAACACGTGTCGGGAAACATTGACCGCGTGTCGGAACGCGCGTCGGAGCGTTGACCACGTGTCGAAATCGCGCGTCGGAGCGCTGGCCTCATGTCGGAGCGCGCAGGTGTCCGCCACGTGTCCGTCGCGCATTTTTCACTCCAAATAACGTGTTCGTGCTTCCCAGCCCGTTGCGGGGGAGGGGATACAGGTATTGATCGCGCGAGAATGTGCAGGTGCGATCATACCAGCACTAATGCACCGGATCCCATCAGAACTCCGCAGTTAAGCGTGCTTGGGCGAGAGTAGTACTAGGATGGGTGACCTCCTGGGAAGTCCTCGTGTTGCACCTCTTTTCTGCGAATTTCCTTATTTCCTTCCTTTAATACACGTAGCAGCCCATAAAATGACAAATTCCATAACAGAAAATATTTTATTTATAAATCAATTCTTCATTTTTAGTTAAAGATAAAATAAGATTAATTTTTGGTCTGGAAGAAAAAAAACACGAGTCTGGAAATGTGGACAGCGTGTCGGAAGGCGTGTCCGAGCATTGACCGCGTGTCCAAAACACGTGTCGGGAAACATTGACCGCGTGTCGGAACGCGCGTCGGAGCGTTGACCACGTGTCGAAATCGCGCGTCGGAGCGCTGGCCGCATGTCGGAGCGCGCAGGTGTCCGCCAAGTGTCCGTCGCGCATTTTTCACTCCAAATAACGTGTTAAGATTAATTTTTGCTTCCCAGAAAAAAAACACCGAAATGTGGACAGCGTGGGAAGGCGTGGAGGACCGCGTGTCCAAAACACGTGTCGGGAAACATTGATCGCGCGAGAATGTGCACGTGGTCGCGCTGGCGCTGGCCTCATGTCGGAGCGCGCAGGTGTCCGCCACGTGTCCGTCGCGCATTTTTCACTCCAAATAACGTGTTCGTGCTTCCCAGCCCGTTGCGGGGGAGGGGATACAGGTATTGATCGCGCGAGAATGTGCAGGTGCGATCATACCAGCACTGATGCACCGGATCCCATCAGAACTCCGCAGTTAAGCGTGCTTGGGCGAGAGTAGTACTAGGATGGGTGACCTCCTGGGAAGTCCTCGTGTTGCACCTCTTTTCTGCGAATTTCCTTATTTCCTTCCTTTAATACACGTAGCAGCCCATAAAATGACAAATTCCATAACAGAAAATATTTTATTTATAAATCAATTCTTCATTTTTAGTTAAAGATAAAATAAGATTAATTTTTGGTCTGGAAGAAAAAAAACACGAGTCTGGAAATGTGGACAGCGTGTCGGAAGGCGTGTCCGAGCATTGACCGCGTGTCCAAAACACGTGTCGGGAAACATTGACCGCGTGTCGGAACGCGCGTCGGAGCGTTGACCACGTGTCGAAATCGCGCGTCGGAGCGCTGGCCTCATGTCGGAGCGCGCAGGTGTCCGCCACGTGTCCGTCGCGCATTTTTCACTCCCTAATGCACCGGATCCCATCAGAACTCCGCAGTTAAGCGTGCTTGGGCGAGAGTAGTACTAGGATGGGTGACCTCCTGGGAAGTCCTCGTGTTGCACCTCTTTTCTGCGAATTTCCTTATTTCCTTCCTTTAATACACGTAGCAGCCCATAAAATGACTAAAGGAAGAATGAAGAGTAAAGGAAAGAGGGCAGAGAGAGAGTTGAATGAAACGGGACCAAGCACATAGAGGTGTCAGATACTATACCAATTAAGGGCGAGCACCATCTGCGTCAACCATAATAACACGTAGACCTTATTCCAAAATTAGAACTACCCTTTAAAGAAGTCACGTCGCATTGGGCTGGAACCTATAACTTGTATCACATTCATACCTATTATCAAAGGATTTTAGGTTTATTACGTAATATGATATAACATCATTTTTTTTATATATATATTAAATAAGTGGGGTCCATATATTTTTCTTTTTCTTTCATCATTCCATTTTCTCTCCATTTGTGTATGTCGGAAATAATACTTAAATCATGTAACATAACATTAATAAAACCCATTATCATATATGAGAAAAGTTATATTTACTACCTATTTTTCTTACTACCTCTCAAAATCAAATCTTAATCGTTGATTTCCGTCAATCAAACGATTATAATTTGTTGTAAATTAATAATTAATTAATAAATATAACCTCGTAAATTATAATCGTTAGATTGATGGAAATCAACGGTTAAGATTTGGTAGTAACAAATAGTAAGAAAAATATGTACTAAGTATAACCCTTCCCATCATATATATATATATATATATATATATATACATATATATATATATATATATATATATATATATATATATATATATATATATGAGATTTACATCTATCATGTCACATGACATCAACAACTTTCCTACACACATAATATTTTGTGGGGCCCACACTTTCTAAAGCAAAAAAAAACTAATGCACGCAAAACGAATCTCTATAACATTACACAATCACTTTTCCTACAACATAACTCTTATAAAACCCTATATATATATATATATATATATACACACCAAACGCCCACCCAACACCGTTTCTTTTTCCGTTGCGCTGGTTTTGCAATTACCAATGACCACACCACTTTGGAGGACGTTATCTCTCTCTTTCACCAAAAAAATGATAATTAAAATATTATTATTTTAATAAATAATTATGAATATATAGTTGTTTTAAAATTATTTACGGATCTATTTCACTCATTCACGTCCAAATTAGGTGTGATCAGTGTTGTGAAAATCGGTCCGGCCCGGCTAACCCAGAAACCGCCCCGATTCTTGCAACGGACCGGATATATATGTCATCGACCCGGTATTGATCTGGTGAACCGGTCGTGAACCGCGGTCCAACCGGTGGACCAGTTTTGGACAAAATGATTCCAAAGTTGGAATTGCTGGGAATCGAAATCAGGTCATTTGAGTATGTCCAACAACAACTTACCACTAAGCTGAGTTTGTTTGTTAGTTAATATGCACCATTTAATATATATATATATATATATATATATATATAATTAAATATAAAATATAAATTTATATACATATCCGGTTCATGCGGTTGAACCAGTGACCCACTGACCCGGTACCCCGACCGGGTCGATCACCGGTCCGGGTTTAATAACATTGGGTGTGATCATTCACACCTAAGTTAGTCGTGACTCCCAAGACATTCACGCCTAATTTAGGCGTGACTCGTGCTGACACATGATACAAAGAAGTCAAATTACGAACGGTAAAACTTTAGAAAATCATAACTTTTGATTCACGTATCCAAATCAGGTAATTTTTTTATTTCATAAAGCTTTTCGAGATCTACGTAATGACACCTCATTTGATATATTTTATCGGTCACAAACACAATTCAAATTTGTAATAATGATATTATAAGAGCGTTTAAACCCAGAAGACTCCGAGTTCTGGGTTTGTGATTTAATATAAAAATAAATAAAAATCTGATTTGTAATCTAAATAAAAAAAATCAAAAATTTTAATTTTTAATATAAAAAAATTGATTTGTAATTTAAATTAAAAATTCTTTTAAAAAATATTATTAATAAGGTAAACAAAATAAAGATGTGATTTGTGATTTAAACTCAATAATCAATTTGAAAAATTTGTATTAAAAAAATAATTAAATAAATATTTTAAATCTCTAATTTTTTAAAATTTTATTTTTGAAAACCTTTTATAAACTATAAACTTCTAACGAATCCAGGCAAGACCCGGCCAGTATTTTAATTTTTTTTGCCCTCTCTTTCATATTCGCAACTCTGTTTTCGATTCCGTCCCTCTTTGCCTAATTGATCTGCACTAAAGACAGCGGCACTGGTGAACACGCATTCCCTAATGCAAAACGACCATACATGAATCAAAAGGTACTTGCGTAGTTGCGTAGAAATGGATATCAAATTCATTAATTAGCATTATTTGTTAATATTTTTAGGATATTTTGTTATTGAGTAAACTTTTTTTTATCAGATAATTAAATTGAAAACTGGTAATCCAGTAAACCAGTTTTTAATGGAACTAGACCCCGAACTTTATATTCACATATATATGTAACTATTTATATAAAATATATGAGGTGAGATGATAACAATAATATTTGGGGATTTAAATATTATAATTACTTATTATCACATTATTGCAGTATATTTTTTTAAATGATATATTTTGATGCATCGTTAATTATAGTTACATGTAACATAAAACAGATGATTGTTATAATAAAATGGCATTGTGATTTGTAAAACTTGAGTTGGCTTTTTCTATTTTCTATTTTTATTTTTTTCAATTCACGTTCTTTGATTATGCGAAAAAAATGATTGATACGTTTCAAATGCTTTCTAGGGCAGTAAGTGACAATGATAACAAAGTTAGTTTTCTATCCGGTTCATCAATCATAAAACAATTTAAAATAAATAAATTTACCAGTTCATCCATTAACTAATTAGTCCGGCAGAAATTTTGTTCAATAGTTTATGTCTATGAAGTACCGATATTCAAAAATCCTGACATGTCGTGTCCGACACTCCTTGACACTTCAACACGCGTTATAAAAATTCAAAAAAAAGGTTCAAAGGTTGCGGTGTGTTGAGTTTTTAGTTCCAGTTATTAGATTCGTTGGATTGCGATTACTATTTTATTGAGTTTAATATAAATATTTGGGATATCTTATGTTTCTTTGCTAAATTTATGAATATTATAAGTTTAGATTCATTTTTTTGTTAAATTATTGAATATTAAATATAATATACGCTACATAACTTAAAAATATTATTTAATATCAAAACGTGTCCTAACGTGTCAGAATCTAACATTTTTTAGAATTAACGTGTCGGAGTGTCGTATCGTATCGTGTCACGTGTCGGCGTCGGAGCTACATAAGTTATGTGACCACGATGAAAAGCTATGACGTCAGATGAAACGAGGAGCCTTAATTAGCTTTCTGAGTTCGATCTGACATGGTTAAATTCATTTAATAACAGAAATATAATTTTCATAGAGATCTTGGTGTAATCATTTAAGGGTAAATTGTGTGTTATTTTAAAGGATGTAAGTTTATGTCATTTTAAGAGAGAGAAAAAGATAGATAAAGAAGGAGAGAGAGTTGACAAAAAAAAAATAAAGATATGGGTCTCATCTATTTGTGAGAGTGAAAGAATATAAGTTGTGTCATTTAAAAGAATAAACATTTTTCCCATTATTTAAATCCAGTTATGTTCTTTAATGTGTCCCTCCATTTGTGATCTTCCAAAAGCGACAAAGAAAAATCTAATTTGGACCAATATAAATGAATAAATTTAAACATTATATTTAAATAATAGAGAAAGGTTATACTTAACACAAAAAAATTATCATCATTATAACCAACTTAACCATCGTTAATTCAGAATTAAATCTAATGGCTCATAATCAATTTTTATAGTTCTAATTTTTTACTCACTTATTCTCTGTCACCTTCTCTGTAGGTCTCTCCACCCTTTCTCTTATGTCATTGCTCATCTCACCGCTCCTGCGCACCATTGCTCTCAAATCACGTTTCAAATCTCTCCTTCAAAATACTAAATTTCAGCCCATTCAACTTTTTGTTTCATTGCAGTGATTTAAAATCAACAGTCCCAAGAATAGTACAAATTGGTGTAGATTTGGGTTAATCTCGCAACAAAACCCGGCGGGTCCTATGATTTTTAGCAATGTTATTAGAACCTGACTGCAGATTGACCCGACCGAGGTACCGGGTCACTAAATTAATGGTTCAGCTAGTGAGTCACGAGTTGAACCACATGAACCGGATATATATATATATATATATATATATATATATATATATATATATATAAATTTATATTTTATACTTAATTATATAATAAATATTTTAAATGGTGTCATCTAAACAATAACCTCATGTAGTTTAAGTGGTATTTTCTATGTTGTATATCCTCAATACAAATTGGATGCAATTTTTGAAATAACTCTCTTAATTTAATAGTTATATAATAAATATATTAAATGGTATGAAATGACACTCCTCACTCCAATGTGCCGGGTTCAAATCCCACTTGTTGTGAAAAATATTTTGTAACTAATTTTAAAAAGTCCAACATATAGGTGTATAGCCGGAAATGCTTAGGGCCAACTTCCTTGCCCTTGGTGTACAGACAATCCTCCATGCCCCATTCACCTCCAAAATAAGTTGACTCCTTGAAGGAAGTACTCGATTCAGGGACTTTCCTCTTCTGGCCCTTAGAGTTAGGAACATTACTGAATAGATCCTATAATTTTTTTTTAAAATAAAAATAGGTAAATGAGAATATACCTTATCAAAACAGGGTCTTCATGGTTTTTTTTTTTTTTTACGTGTGAGGATAAAATTAAGTGGTTACATACACCAACACCCTATCAGGACTTGGTGGAACAATAACAAATAAATCTTAATATCCGAAAGCTTACCTCAATAGCTTCCAATTAAAACTTTGCCTCACCACCAAGAATACGAACAACCAAGCTTTCTCACAAAGCCACAAACTTCCCAAAACAAACACCTACATCAAGGTGTAATGCAATCAATCACTTGCATCAATGAATACATCTATATTCATCAACACATAGGCAAATCCTACACCTATACACAAGGTTGTGAACTTACCGATAAATCTTTAGTACAACTGTTGTATCCTCTTTTTTCTACTTTTGGAAAAAAGTGCAACATGGCGGGAAAAATAAATCTGAAAAAATTTGAGAGTGTTAATTTTTTTTCTAAAAATGAAAAAATGTTGTATCCACATGGGTACAATACCAAAGATTTATTCCAACTCAAGTTGATAAATCAAGCACCATGGATTCCACCGATCCTTGATCAGTCAATATGGGTCTATTTACTTCAATCCTAGCAATACCATGAACTGAATCAATCACCCAATCTATCAACTGCTAGAAATGCAAGAAATCATCCAAGATAGGCATCAAGTTTCCGAAAATGATGTAGGTGACCAAAATATTTTTCTAAACACATTTTCACCATTAAATACATAATCTAAAGACCTTCCCAACTTGGCCTAAGCCTCATTCAACCTCAAAACATTCCTATTCAACCACATTTTTCCATTTGAAAACCTAGAATTCAAATCTTCATAATGATCAATGAAATCTTAGTTTCTTACCATAGATGATCATCAAATGACCCAAGGAGATTTCTCCAATCCTCACTTCCAGCAATGGACCTCACAAAGCCTCCCACTCAAGAAGGGGGCGCCACTTTCATTGTGGTCTTTCTCCCAAGACAATGGTTTTCTCAAGATTTTGGATTGTAGGTTATATTTCTCTCAAGATTCTAACTTTTCTAAGCAATATTGGTTCAAACACTAAGCGACTTCATGAAGAAATGAGGAAGTTGTGTTTCAAGTTCCTTTCAATGTCTTCCTCGGTTCCTCTTGCTGGGCCTTGGCTTGTATATATTTACAACTAGATGGGTCTGCAATTAGATCAGGTTGGGCTCAAAAATTTAAGATGATGTGAGTAATCATAATTTTTGTGGGCCTGTTTGTTTTAGTCTTTTTCAAGCCCAAGCCCAAGGTGGAGGAGAACCGTTGGATTTTGCGTGAAAGGTTCCTCCTGATTAACAGCTGTGGGAGATGGAGAGCATGCAACGTCAACAATTATCGAGTGGCTAATGCGTGCGACTCAGCAAGCACTGAAAAGGACCAGCTTGATCAACGGTGGAAAGGGGTGAAGCTAGTTGGCGTTGGACGGCTGAGATTTGAACTACCAATTCAAGTGTGTGTGGTTAATGAGAAGGCCACGTGTTCTCTCTTACATTATTAAATTCATTTAATAACAGAAATATGAAATATAAAATATGATATCATGGTTACTAATCATCATGGATTACTAAAAAATTTATGAAGAGAGAGAAAATATTTCTAAGTTGATAGTGAAAAAGATGGTTTCAACTTATCATTCAGCACCATTAAATTAGAGTCTCAAGAGAAAAAAGAATAAAAATTAAGCGAAAGTCTAAGTTGATCATATATTCATCATTTTCTTCACTGGTGAACGTTATTAAGTTGATCATATATCCTTAGCACTTGAGTTATGCCCAAATAATTCCACTTGAGTTATATATATGTGTGTGTGGTTTTTTTTTTTTTTTTTTTTTGTAAATAAATATTATATAAGTGTTTCTGTGCTACACTGTTATATTATTCTCTCGCTCAGTGAATTTAAGCAGATTTTATATTTCATGATTAAACTTCTTAAAACGTAGTCCCGGAAAATTCATGTTCAAGACTGAAGAAATATGACGAATAATTAAAAAAAAAATTCAACATATATAAACCAACAAACAAAAGTTTTAATTTATCTTTATTTAATTTACACTCACATATCTTTCGAATAAATAGTAAAATGATTATTTTTCTTGTCCTAATTAACATAATTGCCACCTTACTAGGTATGGAATAAATAGCATAGCACATATGTATTATTTGGTTGAATTCTTTAAGCAACCTTTTCCCCTACCAATTAGTTGGATATAGGTCACGTCCCATTTTGAACCAGATCGTTAATCAAATATCATATTACATATGCATAAAGGTATAGATAATGTCACCTCTCACGTTTAGCAGTGGTGCATTTTCAATTAACAAATTTAAATTCCTTCTCAAGGGTACTCAAAGGAATATTTGGGCCACAAAAATAGCAGAAAGAATATCATACATCATCGAGAATAAGAGTGAAATTAAATAAATTCGTGTACGTGAATCATTTCTGTGCTCTCCTCACCTACTCATGAGTCATGAGGCCATATATTCCAAACATAGATTATTCTAATATTCAAATTATATAGTGCTGATCTATATGTAATTTGTGCCATTTTAGAATGTGACAGCCACCAAGAACTAGTGGAAAATGCTCGCTTCAAGTTGGATAGTTACTTTACACAGCCTTGCTAGTAGAGTATGATGTGTGCTTGTAACACGTGTCACTTCTGAAGCGGCTAGACACGCAACCCAAAGTTGTTGAGGTAGTCAGCTACTTTGGTTTCCAACCACTGAGGAAGTGACACGTGTTCCGTCCATAGTAACTGACTACTCAGCGACTATGGTGTCGTGTCAGTTTGAAATATTTTTTTGATTCCGTGAAATTCATGTATATTATAGTAAAAAAGGGGGAGTACAGTCAATGTACCCAGATCTATATTATTATAATTTTTACTTATCACTTCAATTTTGGGTTGAATTCATACTTATTGGGAGATAAATGGAAGAAAACGAGATACATAATTTATCGTGATTCATTCAATGTGGACTACATTCAACAATGTTAATTATATTTTCCTTATTGCTTACCAAAAAAGAATAAAAAAACTATATTTTCCTTACTACAATCATTATAAGTCACTCAATTTATAAGCGGAATGTAAATAGATTTAGAAAACACTAAATAAGAGTAGCTATTTGTAAGCTCTAACTCAAACTACTAAAAAAGGAAAATAAAATAAATTAAAATAAGCCTAAGATCCACACCAATATTAGGTTTCCATGGTCCCAGTCGAGAACATTAGGATTATCATTTGAATGCGAAATATAAGCTACACTCAATAATATCAGGCTTCCGTGGTCCTGAGAGTACTAAAATCATCTTGAATGCAAAGTATGAGCTATACACAATAATACTTTATCATTCTTTAAGGAAAAAATGTTTATCCTTTTAATTAACACAGCTTATATCATTTCACTCTTATAAAGAGGCGAGACCCACATCTTTATTTTTTTGTCAACTCTCTCCTTTATCTATCTATTTCTCTCTCTTAAAATGATATAATTTTACATCCTTTAAAATGATACACATTTTATCATTCTTTAAATTAAGTTAGTATTACGTTTTTCAATTTTATTCTTAGACAATCAGTTCCATCATCATCAGAATCTCGCCGGTGGCTGATGTCATCTAAACGCAATAAAAAATACATATTTTTCCAGCTATAAATGCATGTTTTGCATGCCATTTGGTCAGCAAGTTTCAGCAAGAGACCTAACTTGAGTGCCTACTAAAACTGTTGGTGCTTTCTTCTGTTTACATTTTCTCCTCAGTTTTCCTCTTAATTTATAGTAACTTTATTAATATGTGGGGCAAGATGTTGAAGTCATTAAGGAAAAACCTAAGCCTTCAATGGAATTGTATCAAGCACAAGAGTGAAGTTGATAGTACCGTGTCAGTGCATGGTGAAAACTTGGTTGTTTTACCTGTGCAGTGGGCAAAGTGCAATGTTTGCTTAGAGGAAAACAAACAACACAATTGTGACCACATCAATGTTGAGGATATAAAGAGTACTGCTGCAGAAGGTGCCAAGCATGATGCTAACGTCAGTAGTTCTTTTACTCATGCTGTCCTCAATATGGTGGGGATGCTCATAGGTAAATTTCACATATTATTGCTTGCACACGATTTCACATAGATATATGGGGTTTGTTTTTCTCATGTTACATGAGAAAACAAACCCTTCCTACACACCATAAAAAGGTGTTCCACTCATTTTTTTGTTTTTTGCTTTTTTTAAATAGGCGGGTCCCACACTTGACATATCTATGACGTGAGATTACAATCTCCTACAACATAAGATTTATTTTTCCTATATATATATATATATATATATATATATATATATATATATATATATATAATGAAGGGTGTTTTTGTAATTTTATTTATTTTTATATCATATACATTTTACTGAAATACCCTTCATTAATTTACCTAAAATTACATAAACACCCTTCATTAATCAAAACGATATTTTTATTCAAACTGCTTGAGAAATGTTTACCCTATATATATATATATATATGATTTTTGAACGTTCTTCAAATTATTTAATTCCATATTTTATATGAAGAAAGTTATATTTATAAACTTTTTGTTTACAAATTACATTATGTCTCACCGATAATACACTAATTAAGTGTGTATGTCTAGTCAGACTTAATGTAATTTGTAAACAAAGTTTGTAAACGGATTCTTCCCATTTTTTATTTATTGAACTAACATTGAACATGGTATTATATATATATATATATATATATTTCAGGTTTGGGGCAATTGTCAACTCCATATGCTATAGAAAAAGGAGGTTGGGCATCTGCATTCTTGCTTATTGGACTTGGAGTGATGTGTGCTTATACTTCTCACATACTTGGAAAATGCCTTGAAAGGAATCCAAAGTTGACAAGTTATGTGGATATTGGGAATCATGCATTTGGAGCAAAAGGAAGATTCCTAGCTGCAACATTCATATACTTGGAAATCTTCATGGCCCTTGTTTCCTACACCATCTCATTACATGACAACTTGATCACAGTCTTTTTAGGGACGCATGTGAACATGCACTTGGCTAAATTTTCTACATCCCAACTCCTTACCATGGTGGCAGTGTTGATTGCCCTGCCTAGTTTGTGGATCAGAGATCTTTCTTCCATTTCTTTTCTTTCAACTGTTGGCATTCTCATGTCTCTACTCATTTTTGTATCTGTAGCAGCCACTGCAATTTTTGGAGGTGTTCATGCTAATCATAGCATACCTATCCTCCAGCTCCATAATATTCCATCAGTATCTGGTCTTTATGTCTTTGGCTATGGAGGACATATTGTTTTCCCTGATTTATATAAAGCGATGAAAGACCCCTCAAAGTTTACCAAGGTATATATAAATAGGGGATGATCCATTTACAAAAAATTTTGACAAATTTTTATAAATTACACTATCTTCTCCCGGGATAACATAGTGAAATCTAGTATTCTCGCGAGAGAAGATAGTGTAGTTTGTAAAAAAAAAAAAAGTTTATAAATATAACACTCACCGTATAATTAACTACATATATAATATGGATTTAACTTTTATGCAGTTACTGCAGAAAAGTTATCTGTCACATACTATGTACTTCGGGAAATACATGTAACTTTTGAAATTTATACAAAAATAGAGTTCATTTCAAAAGTTACACTACATAGTATGTGGTAGGAATACATTTTTGGCACGCAACACTTGCACTGAAATTCAGTGCAACCGACTAACGAGAGTATCACACATCAGCCAACACATCAGAGAGAGAATATCGGCTGATGTGTGATGCTTTCATTGATCGGTTATATCGAGTCTTCAGTACAACTGTTGCACTAAAAATTTATTCCTGTGGTAAATAATTTTTTTTGCAGAAATATTTTTCCTATATAATAAAGAATAAAATGTTAAAGCTTTTATTAATCAAATATTCTGTTTCAGGTGTCTATTGTGAGCTTCACAATAGTTACAGGACTTTATACAACATTGGGTTTCATGGGTGCAAAAATGTTTGGGAATGATGTGTACTCTCAGATAACTCTAAGCATGCCACCAAAGGAAATTGTAACAAAGATTGCTCTTTGGGCAACCGTTTTGACTCCTATGACAAAATATGCTCTTGAATTTGCACCATTTGCAATTCAGCTGGAGCATAAGCTTCCAAGTTCAATGAGTAGCAGGACAAAAATGGTAATTAGGGGATGCATAGGTTCAATTTTTCTTTTGTTCATACTTGGCCTTGCTCTTTCAGTGCCATATTTTGAGCATGTACTCAGCCTCACTGGTTCCTTGGTTACTGTATCCATTGTTTTGATCTTGCCATGTGTTTTCTACATGAAGATTTGTTGGGGTCAAATTCCAAAGCCTCTCTTAGTCCTAAACCTGTGTCTCATAACATTCGGGTTTGTTCTTGCGGTGATGGGCACCATTTCTTCCTCGAAGTTACTACTGGAAAGTTTTCAATCACGCCACTCAACTTGAGGCACTTGGAATGATTCAACATACATGTACCACTAAAATCATGTATTGTTAGATGAATCTCTATGACTATGATTCCAGGAATAAAAATAACTCACTTCTATCTATATAGATCATTATAGCTACCCGCTTTAGTATTATTCTCATGACACTGGACAATATATGTTATTTATCATTCGCGCCATCTCTAAAAGCAACTCTTATCATAGATTTGTTGCTTAATATTGCTTCTTTCTCAAGAGTTTTGTGCTCAATTTTGCAAAAATTCTTCAGCATGTCACGAGTTTTGGCTTCCAACTTAGAAATTCATCCATTTGGAAGTATGGACTTTAAGCTCCAATACACATTCACCACAACCGCTCATTTCTTTTGGAGCACATCTAATACTTCCATCACTGTTAGCATTCCAATCAGTATATATCTCTATAGTACCCTATGAAGTCCTTACTGGTTGAGGATGACCACCATGTATGGACTCAGTGACCTTATTAACATATTCAAACTTCAGTTCAGGCCGAGATGAAATACTTTCATTTCGTATTTCTTCATAGCAAGTAAGACAGATTCAAACGAACACTTGTGGCAGCCAAAACTTAATCATTATTGTAAACTAAACATTAATCATCCCCTTTGAAAGTAGTGAGTTTTCCTTGTTTGTCTCATTCAATTAATGCTTTCACGTTTAAGATATTTAATCGATTAAATATTCAAGTTAATCGATTAAAGAGGGAGATTTAATCGATTAAATCTCAAATCAACCATTTTTTTTTCTATTTTGGCCATTTAATTGATTAAATATTCAAGTTAATCGATTAATGAGGGACAAATTGGTATATAATTCTGGGAAAGGCGCAAAATGATTATTAATTAATTAATAAGGGGTAGAAGGGTCAAAAAGCTCGTTATTATTACTCACTTAAATTTGTATCCGTTTTCATTTTCTTTCCTTTGAGCGCATGTTGATTATTTAATTTTACATTGAATTTTTATGGCGAAGTAAATGTATAAACTATAATTTGTTACCTACCAATTTTTTTTTTGTATAATTTGTGTTTTGTCCTAGGGATAGATATGTCTAGCCAAAAAGGCTAGTGAACTTATTTTGGATCTAAGTGCTCTCTCAAATATACGTGAATTAGATAGCTTTGAGTATGACAGATCAGTGTGTACAAATAAGAACGAATTTTGCGAAAGGGGTGATGTGTGTGCACAGTGACAAACATAGAGAGAATGAATATGCATGTAGATTTTACTTCTTATTTATGGAGTTTATCTATGAGTATTGATAATCTGGACCTTTATGCCTCTTCTAGAAGTCCAAATCCAAGTTTAATGTTGTGGTATTAGGATTCATATCTTAAATTAATATTCTTCTTTGATTATATTAAATTCTTATATTTATTACCCCTTATTGAACTTTATACTACATCAGCCTCGTATATAAGTCCATATCAATTTGTTTTTGCAAAATATTAATATTGGATTTGGATTTAGATATCTTGCTTATCGTACTTATGCTTTGATTCGAACTTATCTGAGGTTCTTTGGAGGATCCATGGAACTTTGCTTGTATGTCTTTACAAGATTTATTCCATGCCAATATTCTACAAACATTAAATTGAACTGAATATAAAATTCCTGATTCTGCCTAATTGACGGCATACGTATTCTCCATTCACTGCAAACAAAGAGGGCTGTTGCCAAATGATAAACGCAAACAATCCCGTTAATGAAATTTTAAAAACCCAAAAAGAAAAAAGAAGACAAAATAAAGGGAGAGAGCAATTGGTATTATTATTATTTTTTTTGGTACAACCCGAAGGTATCCCCATTCAACCTCATCTGGTCACCTTGTCATCGGGGTACGACCCTGTAGACTAGCTTCAACCGAGGAGGAGGCATATCCCCTCTGGCCCCTAAAGATTTTCCAAGAATTTGCTTGAACCCATGGCTCAAGGGAACCCTTAGAAGCTCAGTTGCCAACTGAGCTACCTTGGGGTTATCAATTGGTATTATTGCATATACACAATGACGTCAAGAAATTTAAATTTCAAATTTATGCATATTGCCGAAAGATATGGAATCATTAAAAAGGTGATTAAACACATATGGTATCTCGTGCCTTAAATCTAACAAATAAGAGTGGAGTTTCCTATTTATAAAAGGAAACGGGAAATGAGAATGGAATTTCCTGTCAAAAAAAGAAAAGAAAAAGTAAATGGGAGTGGAATTTCAATTTTCACAAATTATTCTTGTATATATGGTCAACAATATATCGTATATTAAAAAAAATGTATGTGCTTGCGTGAAATTGTATTAATTGATTGCAAATTCGCGAATAGTTGGTCGCAATTTTTTAAATATAAATTAGATAATAACATTTTCACATATTTAAATTGAAAATCTCAAATGAAATTATTTTTGTAAATTTTTGCACTTTTACCGAAGTATAAAATCTATTTCCAATCTGAATTAAACTAATTAACAAATCTTACAGTACTTAACACAATAGTTATATCAAGTTGGTAACACTCTCTTTAAAACCATAATAAAGTGTTTACCATAAATAAATAAATAAACCATAATAAAGAACATTGTCCAATCGCTAAAGCTCTCTCCGATGGCTTAGAAGTCATTGATTATTTTATTCAATCTATGACGTTTTATTGAAGATTACTTTTTGTTATCCTCTAAAGAATCCAACCTTATGTTGGATAAAATTTGGAGAGAATAATTCTAGGTTTTAGTTCTATGTATCTTCCCTTAATGTAGATATTTAAATAGCCAACTAGATATAAATAGAACATAAGTTATTAGGAACTGCATCCTCTACCGTTTGGAACAAATTCCAACAATGTGCAATTGTGCAGTTTTTTAATCTAATTCATATATTTGTCATTGTATCTTACTATATAATGGAAAAAAAAAAATGTGTCACGATCTCTAGAGTTCTGAGAGGAACTGAATATTGATCCTATGTTATAATTATATGTATAGCATAATTTCTTCGATCTTTCCCCTTTAGCTTTAAATAAACTGCATTAAACTGAAATGATTCAACTCGTTCAGTAAGATACCACCTTAACTTTCAATTTTATTTTATTTTATTTTTTTAGTAAATTTGAGATGTCCTTAATCTCTTCGTGATTTGGAACAATAAGATTTTCACCGCTGACCCCAAAATGCTTTAATCACAATATAAAAAATTTCAAAATCTTTTTTTAGTAACATTTCCAAACATAAAATTTATCATAATTAATTTGAAGAAAGTCAATAACAATTTAAAAATGGATTAATAATTCTCTTAAAAGAAAAAAATAACTTTATTTCCTTGACACATATGGAAGTGAATGGTACCTTATCACGAGAATAGAAAGAAAGACAAAACTAAGGTTTACCATTTACATGTGTAGGAATTAAAATTATTTCATATTTATAGGAGAAACATTAAATCTATTTATAAAAAACTAGATTGACATATTTTTTTATGGGATATATTATTTTAGCTATCATTTTTTTCCCTATCACCCTTCAACACCGTTAGATCATAATCTCAAGAAGAGAGAAAGATAAATGTTAGTTAAGATTCTGATCTAATGGTGTTTTAACGTGGTAGACAAAATTAGGCAGAAAAAATGATAGGAAAAATAATTTTTCCTTTTTTATTTAATATTTCCTAAAGAAAATGTATCTATTATCGGGTTTAGTACTTGAACTCTTTTGTTTAGTTATCCAAGTCAGTTATCCAAATAATTAATAATTTGAATAAAGGAATTTTCTCACATAAAGTCATTAAGTGATTATGTCCTTTTTTAGTCTTTTTCCCCTTCATTTTCCCCCCTTCTTCTTGTCCCTTTCTTTTTCACTTTCATTTATATATATATATATATATATATATATATATATATATATATATTTTATTATTTTTTTAACAATTTTATATCTTTCATGTGGGTTCATCTACCACCGACCCCAATTAATTTGAGATAAAGGTAATGTTGATGTTGTTGATAATTATTTTACAATTTTATCCTTTCTTTTGTAATTATTTTGAATAAATTATATTAATATTTTCGATATAAGCAAAATATGACCAAACTAGGTAATCACTTTACAATTGTATAGACGATCAATTATTAATTTTTTTCTCACATCTAATGTGAATACATTTTTAATCTGACAACCCAAATATGTTGCTAGAATAAATAAAAAAACACTAAATAGCAACCTGGACTGCAGTAAACAAAGGTGGATACAAATGTAGGAAACTCATAAAGCATGATACGTCCCTTGTTTTTTATTTGCTGGACTGCATTCTGACTTTAGAAATATGTGTTCCGATCACTATTAGTCTGCAATAAGCACTGCTCACAATATGTACAATTTGCTCCTTAGAAAGGAAGAATATGATGTGTGGGAGTCATAAAGTTTACAGCTGTTATAGTTGCTTTTTTAATGTAACGTATCCACTGTTTCTGGGCCACAAACCTAAGAGAGACAAGGTTTTTGATGTGCACTGCCACTATCAGTTTTTCAATTCATTTCTTTCACTTGTTTCTATTTTCTTTTCTTTGTTGAGCTCTCATCTCCGTGTATAGATACATACTACAGCATATGGCATTATCCTTTCACTCCTAGCCATTAGATTTTACATAAAAACAGGATGCGTTTCACCTACCAATGAAGCTTGAAACTAGCAGCCTGCATAAGCGGGTGTGCAATGTAAGCTCCTAATGTTACTGCAGTAACAGTCAAGTATGGCAGTCGAATAAACTCCTTGTAGAAATTTTTAGGTAACCTCTGTCGACCATCAAGAATTGCTGCAAAAGGGATTACACTTGTTCGACCCTTAACTAAATCAAAATCTTTCCCATATCTTATAGACAATCGCCTGTCTCCATTCCAGACACCAAATAGATGATGCGCAATTAAGCCAAATGAAGCTGCAACAGCCACAGAATTTCCAATCCAAACCGTATGAGCAAGACACCAGATAACCTGCCCAACCATCTGGAGAGCAAAACAAATCCTTCACTCAAGAGCAAGTGAAGCCAAGTGCAAGAAATGTGTCTGAGTGCAAATGGGGGATGATGTTTAGAGTGCACAAAATAAGAATTTCTCCAAGCACCAAAAAAATATTTTCATGTTTTGATTGCCACATGTCAAGATAAAAGAAAAGATCTTCTCAGGAATAGTCAGGTGGTCAAAAAGACAAAAACTTTATGGTCCGTAATACTAATATATGAATACTTCTCTATACTCTAAACCAATCCTCCTAATTACAAAATGAAGAAAGTATTGAATGGTTTTTATGTTTCCTCGATACTAAATGCATCTTCTTTTTCATTCAATACTTTAAATATCATGTATTAGGAGGATATGACATTACTCTTAATCTATAGACAGTAAGGTATTACAGTTCCAACCATGTTAGCTTTATGCATCAAGAAAAACAATAGACTTATTACTCAAATAAAAAACAAAGAACTTGCATTATAAACAGATTATTTTTCAGTCCAAGTTATTATGAAGATCTGCGAATTCATCAGTGTCATGCTATATGTACTTAGAGCATTGGATTTATACCTGAGGATGCCTGGTTATTCTTATGATCCCAGTTTCCCATAGATGTAATTTAGGCTTGTCAACTGCTGCAACCTCTAAAAGATTAAAGGTTGAAGGATATAGAAAAAAGAAAGAGATGAAATTAGAAAGCCACACAAGTTGATGAATCCCAGGAGCATTCTGGATCTGCCAGAGTTGAAGTCCATCATATCTGTGGTTAATAAAATACACCTGCATCATGATGCCAAGTTAGTTTGAATCAACTTCCAGTCTTCCATTGACAACAAAATGCTAGGGTTCCAAAACAAACAAAGCATTTGCTTGTATAGGAGAAGAGATATGGACAATTATAAGTTATTGGGGGATAGGATACAGAGTAGAAACTCACAACAGTAGTGACAGCCAAAGGTAGTGATGTCCCTGCAAAAAGAACACGGTAAGCTCTTTCTCCAATGAGTTTCTCACCAGTGTCACGGAGGCTAGCCAAGCCACTGTGGACACTGGCAAATATGAGAATTAGGATCAACATTACCACCTGCAGAATAACATGCCAAGGGTAAGTTTAAGTTACGAATCAAAGACTATTGCAGCTTTCGAAGAGTTCAGTAGGCGTGTGCAAAACAACCAAAAAACTGAACCGAACCATGAACCAAACCGCCCTTAAAATAACCAGTTTTTAAAAACCAGTTCATGAACCGAATCGGTTTTTAAAGAACCAGTTCATGAACCGAACCGGTTTTTAGAACCAGTTTAAGAACAGAACCATTTGAACCGAACTGAACCATTTCCGAACCGAACCATTTCAAACCAAACCGAATTGATTTTTATAACTATTTTTTATATTTTTTTATTTTCTTGTCAAAATAAGGTCGACCCGAATCGGTTCCGAACCAAACCATTTCCAACCAAACCGAACCAGTTTTGAACCAAACTGAACCATTTAAACCAATTCGGTTCGATTTTTTTCAAAAAATTTGGTCCTGTTCGACCCATGCACATCTCTAAGTTCAGTTCAGTTCATGAATGACAACACAAACAACCAGTCAACAGATACTGCTAAGGCTTTGTTTGGGAGTTCTTATTTGGAGGGGAGGGGAAGGAAAGGAGAGATTTTGGTGATACCTTCCCTTGTTTGGGAGTTTAAAAAAGGGAGGGGAGGGAATTAAAGATTTTCATAAACCCTCCAAAACCCTCATCTTTATTAAAATTGAAGTTCCCCCAACTTGGGGGGTTTTAAGGGGTAAAACATTTTAAATTACTTAATTACCCTCATTTAAAAAATTTTTAGAAGGAGAAATTAATTTTTAGAGGGAGAATATTTTTTATTAAAAATTACATTATTATTTTTTTGTTTAGAAATTTTAAATTTAGAGAGAGAAAATAATTTTTAGAAATTTTAAACTTAATTTAATTAGTAATGTATAATAATTATATTGATTTTTTTAAAAAAAAGGATAAAATGGTAAAAATATCTCATTAATCCTCCATTTCCCTCCCATTCCATTTTTTTTACTCAAAAAACAAGGGAAGGGATTACCCTCCAATCCTATTCCCCTCCCTTCTCCTTGGATCCCATTCCTTCCCTTTCCCTCCAAACTCCCAAACAAAGCCTAAAAGAAAACCGAAGATCTATATATGAACTATGTTAGAGGATGCGTAACTACAGAGCAAACACCTTCATGATGATCTCAAGACCTTATTGTTCATAGAACACTAGAATTTGTAACAACACCAAGTCACCTCATTCAAAGAAATAGAAGCCACAGATTAGGTTGAAATTATTTGGACGAAAAAGGTTGAAATTATTTGGAAGAAATGAAAATACGACCTCATGAGAATCTGAAATCACTGAAACAGCATCAACGAACGCTTTGCCGAAGCCAGTGGAATTATCAATCCATGCCACGTTGAGAACAAACAACACCACTCCTAAAATGGCTGTGAAATAGATCCACGAAGATATTTTCTGTTCAGCGAAATCGAACGCAGCAGAGTCTTCGCCTACGAAACTCGAATCTTCGTCGTCAGCGCCTCTTTCTCTGTCTGCGTCTTCTCGAATAGATGTGCGTGCAACTAACTTGCGAGAAGAAAAGAGAGGTTTCGAATTTGAACATGGAAAGTTCGAGAAACATTGCTGACTCGCTTTACGTTTGGAAATTGAATTCGAACAAGACGAGGCGGAAAGAGATGGACGATAACTGCAAGAGAATGAGGTAGAGAGCACAACACACACCGCCATGTTACTTGTTAGTTGTTACAACTTACAAACAGGATTTTCTTTTCCTCAATGTTAGAAGAACAAAGAGGATTTTCACATTCAGATAGAAAAATAATAATAATAATAAATGCAAGATTTTTTTTTAATCCAAAAGTTACTCGGTGATGTTTAAAATTATATAAACTGCTCATTTAACTCTTGTGAACAGTAAATGAAACTTATATTCTCTTTCACTATTAGACTACGACTGATTAGCAAACCCTAAATCCTAAGCTTGAAATCTTTGAAGAAAAAAAAAAGTCAAATATTTTTGTTTTCATATTTCTATTTATAAATCAGATTTGAAACGCACTTGGACACAAAAAAATATAGAGGAGATAATCGATAATAATAATAAAAAATAAGTGATTTCATAAATCATATTCGATATTTAACTTCGGTCAAGGTTATACTTACAACTTTTTTTTTTACAACCTCTTATAACCAATATCTTAACTGTTGATTTCCGGCAATCAACGGTTAAGATTTATTACGAATCAATAATTAATTAATAAATTTTATTAGCAAAAATCTTAACCGTTGATTAACGGAAATCAACGGTTAAGATATTGGTTGTAATAGGTTGTAAAGGAAAATAAGTTGTAAGTATAACCTTCTTAGGTCAGCTGCTCATAAATCACATTTATATAGAATGATGGTGTCATGTGAACGATTTCCCTATTGATGCGAAAATCATGTTATTTTTGTAATTATAATTTATTTCAGAGTTATAATAGTCTTTTTCATTAATTTTTTTTAATTTTTCAATGCAAAATGATGTCATTTTGGGAATGAATATAAATAACTTATCTACATTGACGGTAGATAACTTAAAGCCATAGTTATAATATAAAGAGAAAAGTTCACCAATGCCCATGTGGTTTACTTCAAAATCACCTGTGCCCCTTTGGTTTACTTTTTATCACATATGCCCCTATGGTTTGCAAAAGAGAAAACCACTATATCCTTTTGTTTAACATTGTTAAATATTACTTTACTCTTCCAATTTTTCCCTTGAAAATATTATTTAATAAAATAAATCTTAGAATCAAAATTAATTATACACAGCACCTCAATCATTATTTCTACACAACGAATATTAGTTCTACACATTCAGATGCAAATTTTTAAAGCTTTAACGTTTGGTTCCATTTAAGATCTGAGCCAATTAGCAACAAATGCACAAACTATTACTTAAAGCACAAATTAACATTGGTTCTAACACCATCCTTGCATTTTCTCCAAATTTACTTAAAGCAGACATTCCTCTTCCTTCTGGATTACATGGATTTGGACCACAATTGTTTTTAATGTAACTAGAGCCATAATTCTTACCAGCAAGGAAGCACGGACACTCCAAAAAACAGGGAGAGTCGTGTCTGACACGCTCCAACACGGCGACACGCTCCGACACGGTGTCGGATACGCGGTCAACTTTTTTTGACACGTTGACCATTCCGACACGCGAATTTGACCGAGTCAGACACGTTCTGACACGCTCCGACACGGTCAAATGACATTTTCGTAAATTTTTTAAAGTTTTCTTAAAAAATTATTTTTTTAAAAAAATCATTTTTAAAAAAGTTAAAATATATTAGTAAAGCTTCTACATGATCATATCAATTTCCTCCATTTTTTCTTTAAGTAAATAATAGATAATCTCAGCACCATCGTTGTCATTCTTGTTACGCTCTTACCGTGTCTCCTCCTCCCTAATCTCTCTCTAATCTGATCTGATCTTTCTCTCTTTCATCCCGGTTCTTGTTTTTTCAATTAAAGCTTCCACATTTTATAATGTTTGATTGTGTTCTTGATGTTCTTATTTTACAGTGTATTCTTTTAGTTTATGTTTTTGCCTTTTGTGAAGAACGCTGCTACAATTTTTGGCAGTGGGTGTCAGTGAATTTTTTTGTTGCTGTTGCCATCGGTTACATCAGATTTTTTTTCTCCCTTTATGTAACACCTTGGATTCCGACTTTGAATTAATTTTTCTTATGTGGTTTTGGATTGGAAAAGAAAGTTGAAAGATAATATTTTGATGGGTATTATTAATTTTTTTGTTGTTAAATTATTGAATATTAAATGAAATATACACTATATAATTTAAAAATATTATTTAATATTAAAACGTGTCCCAACGTGTCGAAATCCATAATTTTTTAAGATTGACATGTCGGAGTGTCGTGTCGTATCGTATCACGTGTCGCGCGTGTCGTGTCGGTGCTACATAGCTCACCAGGTTTTAAGCCTATTTGATGTGGTGAAGTCAAACTATTTGAATCTGTCTCATCATTACAAGTCTCCTCTCCATATAGCAGCATCTTATATCCACTCTTTCAAAACAAAGATAATCGAACTAGTACCCTGAGTTAGAGTTACTCAAGATAACAAGAAACATGGATCAATGGCTATGGAGATAATTACAAACTGAGGATAGTAGGAAGGAACAAATGCTAAATTACATTATGCTGCTTACTTTGTTGCTTCGGTAAGCAAGGAAATTTCATTTCTTATCTTCACCATTGTAATGTTGTGCCACAACTTCAACTAATGTTTCCAAATCCTTCAATGCAGATGAGCACAATGAATAAGGAAATGAACAAAGCTCAACAGAGCCAGTAACATCTTGAGTAGGGACTGTATCAATTATATGTTCATTGATAGCTGTGATAATCCCCAGAATGGTTGTTATTGCATAAAGGAAATCAATATTTAATGCGTAATTCTAGTATTTTTGTGTTGCATCAATTTGCATATTTAATATTTAATAGTGTTAAGGGGCAAAATTGAAAGAGTAAAGTAATATTTAACAATGTTAAGCAAAAAGATATGGTGATTTTCCCTTTTGCAAACCACAAGGGTATATGTGATAAAAAAAATCTTATGGGCATAGATGATTCTGAAGTAAACCATAGGGGTATTAGTGAACTTTTTCCTAATATAAAAGGCATTATTTTTTTCTCTCTTGAAGAAATTATCTATATTATAATTATATACTTCAAAATACATGGTTACGTGGTTATAATTGGTTTAAAAGATTTTTTTTTTGTTTTTAGTACATGGGATAAAAAAATGTTTTATTAATGTTATGTTACATAACTTAAGTTTTGTTTCCAACACACACAATAAAAAGGGAGAGAGAAAGTGGAATGATGAAAAAGAAAGAAAAATATGTCCACCTCTTTAATGTGTGTGTATAGGAAAATAGGAAAGTGAAGTTATACTATGTTACATGATAAACATAAAACCCATAAAAACAAAGAGCGTAAAAAGAAATAAAAAAATGGACTGGTTTTCTTTGAAATGTGACCATCTTCAGCTCCACCATCAGCGGTTTCTATTTTAACTGCTTATGCATACCATTACATTTGCAGGCCCACATTCGCCATTAGTGCACTCCTCAAATCCAACTTTTGAGCAATTAGTAACAGTAATAGTAATAGTAAATTAGTAATAGTAATAGTAATAGTAATTAGAGGTACGTCTCAAAGTCTAAACCAGTCAATCTCTTTTCCATTGGCAAACCAAATTATCCTCCTAAAGTTTAGCAAATAGATCTTCTAAATTTAGCACTAGTTACCAACCAACTTTGAAACAGCATATATATTTTTTTATTTTTTTATTTCAGGGTTCACACATTCTCTTGTTGGTTAGTTTCTGATTCCGAGGTTGAAAATGTCTGCTGCTGTGGGAGCTGTCACCTCCTCCACAACCAAGGATGTTTCATTCAACCCTCATTTAGAGGAAGAGCTCAAAAACAGTGATGGTGCCAACTCTGATGATGCTGAAGAAACTGAGCCAGAGGATGATGATGACTCCAAGTTGGAATCTGACAGGGAATTGGATCTTGGTCCTCAATTTTCCCTCAAGGAACAGCTTGAGAAAGATAGAGTATAACTTTCTTCTTCTTCTTCTTCTTTTTCATATTTTTCTTCACACCCCTTGATTTTTTCAGCTGTCCCTTTGATGAAAGCTTTTTCTTTTTGCATTTCAAAGGATGATGAAAGTTTGAGAAAATGGAAGGAGCAACTTCTGGGAAGTGTTGATATCTCTACCGTTGGAGGTACTTCTTAGTTTTTTCTCTTCAAGTTTCTATTTTTTTTTTTTTTAACCTCTTCTAGACAAATTCTATAAGGAATATTTCACTGTAGATAATGTGATATTTAACCTGATTGGAACATTAGTCTTTATTGAAATTGAACATGGTCCTCTTCTCTTCCCATTGGTTCTGATTATACCAAGCATAACTGTAATGCTTTTCTAGTTTTTTTTTTTTTTTTTTTTTAATTTGAAGGGCCGGTTTGGTTCAGCTATAAGCTTGCTTGCCGTGGTGTGTCAGATTGTGGGTTCGAATCAGTCAAAGCAGGGAAAGACTGCCTAGAGTATTCCCTTCCCCAGACACTCACGAAGTGGGTATTTGAACTGGGTCGGCCCTTGCTTTTTTAATTTATGATAGAATACCCTTTTTGAATCAAAATGTTTTGAAGATGAAATTTTTTCAATGAGAAATGTTGGACATATATTGTTGTGCCAGTAAGTTTCATTTCTGCTCCTAGTTGATTTTTTTGAAGGACTTGAAAATGTGAAAGCTCTTTTGTTTTGAAATGAAGAAAGTAAAGACCCAGAAGTGAAGATACTGAGCCTCACTATTACAAGTCCAGACAGGCCAGACCTCACATTGCCAATTCCTTTTAATACTGATCCTAAGAAGAGTCTCTTCATCCTTAAGGAAGGAAGCCAATGTCGCATGAAATTCACCTTCACTGTCTCCAACAACATCGTTTCTGGTCTCAAATACACAAATATTGTTTGGAAAACTGGTGTTAGAGGTGATACACGATTCTTATTTGTGTTTACTTTGATTTTTTTTTCTTTTCATTTTAGTGGATTTTAATTTGATTAAATTAAGAGTAAATATCATTTTCGGTCGTCAGCAAATTTTAAGATGCTGCTCTAGTCCCTAGCAAATAAAGAGACTATTCGTGATCCCTAAGAAATTTAAAGTGGATCCATTTTAGTCCTTTTGAGTGACTAATGTGGGTCTTTTTTGAATTTGTGAGGGATTAAAGCGGATATTGTGAAATTTGCTGAGTACCAAAAATAGTATTTACTCATAAATTAAATGTCCATACTTTGATTGTCTTTGTTACTTGGATTTCATGAATATCTTGTAACAGTGGATAGCAGAAAAAGAATGTTGGGAACTTTTAGCCCCCAGCAGGAACCATATATATATGAATTGGAAGAAGAAACTACCCCTTCTGGCATGTTTGTCAGGGGAACCTATGCGGCAAGAACTAAGGTAAAATATTCAGTCAACCTTACAAAGTTGATTATGGATGGAATACTACTTTTTTGATGAATAAGAAGAACTAACTTAGTTTTCTTGCTTCAGTTTGTGGATGACGATAAAAGATGCTACTTGGATGTCAGTTACTACTTTGAAATTCAGAAGAATTGGGCGACACCTTGATGAGATTCAAACTTTTGAGTAATTTAGTGGGGTTGTTTTTTTTTCTTCCTCTTGAATTTGTTATCTTTCTGGAACAGATTGGAACTCAACTTCTTGATTATCAAATTCAGTTAGTACCATTGTGCACATGCATGCTCAGACACTCAAGTTGCACACACACACACATTGTTCCTTTTCCATTTTTTAATGACTAGAACTGACCCAAAAAGAGCTCTTTAGTATTTACTGTGTCAGTTGCACGCATTTACCCAAGATGCCTCAAAGAGTTGATTTTTATTATTTATTAGAATAGATACCGGATCCTCGTATGTTAAAATTTTATATGATCTGGTCATGTAAAGTTTTAGTGTCAGTCTCTTTCTTCACATGCATTAAATAAATGGGATTCAATTATTGTTAATGAAGAAAGAAATAGAGATAAAAATTTCACATAAATAGATCATGTAATTTCTATTAGAATATAAAGGGTGAAGAGATGAGATAGAAATGGACCCCATGTGAAAAAAGATAAACAAATTGAAATCAACAAGTTTCCTCAACTACTGCCCAAGCTTTCTTAAGCAAATAGCCAAAAAGTCCGTGAATTCTTTGGTGGTCCAAAAGCTGTTCTGATATGAAGACCACATGCACTTTGCTAACGGCTTAAATCAGAAAAGGAAAAAGGAAAAAGCAGAAAATGTCTCATGATTATGACATTGAATCTAGACCTATATTCTAACTCTACTCTCGTATCCGAGTAGTAATATATTTTATATATATTATATTTAAGTAAGATTATATTCACTAACTTTTTTTTTTTACAAACTATATCATATTTGACCGGTAACACTCTACTCAAAAGTGTATTACCACTCAGATATAATATAATTTGTAAACAAAAAATTTGTAAATATAATCTTCCCCTTATATTTTACCAAAATCTATTTCGAAGTATACGGTAGAAAGTCTTACTCCAAAAGTTATGTACCTCTTGTTTTGGATACGTAATCAAATGATGTACCTTAGGTTTAGTTAAGCAGTTATTATTAGTTCATTGCGCTCGCCTAAATGTTCTTTCAATTATCATCAAATAATCGCCCTTTAGATAAAACAATAATGAACATGAGATCAAGTATTGAACAATCAACCTTCTCATTTCCAATCTTAGACACTTCGGTTAGGGTATTTGATTAAGTCGATGGCCATTCATTTTGAAACAATGATCATGGTGGTTAAGAGCATGATTATGTAAGGTATAACAAAAGGTCACGATGCTAGCTATGATTGGTCATGACAGTTTTTTTTTTATTGGAAATATTCCAATCGGTTCATCGCGAGGGTCCAGGATTAAGGCTTTAAACCCCTCCAAAAGATGATAATGGGGAGGATCAAACACATGCCCTCACTCCACCTGCTTAGCTCCTATGCACCAACTGAGCTACCAACATTTGGTGGTCATGACAGTTTTGACTGCTCCATAATGCACTACCTCATTCGGATATTACCATTGCTTTGCTGAGTAAGCTTCCTGAGTATAGTGCTTTAGAAGATTTTTTTCGGAATTATATACACGGTGCCCTGTATGCATTGCACTATCATTATGTGCATGCCCTGTACTCTTCGATGCCTTGTGCGCGTTCTTTCCTCTGTCCTGCATGGTGCAAACAGCCACCTACTGTTGTTTTCACTTCTTTCTCTGCTTTTGGTATATAATAACTTTGTCATGATGATACAACAACCTTTCTTAGCGAAGTGGATTATTTAATGTGTGATTTCACCTGACAGGTGAAATGTTATTAACTATTGATTCGCAAATTAATTGTTAAGATATTTAAGTGTGATAATGATGGAGTCACGCATTAATTGATAATGAGCTAAATGAAATCTATATAAGTGAAAGAAACCAAAAATCTAATATTTTAAGATTTTGAGTTAAGACATGACATTAAATTCACTTAATGTGAGTGGCTAGTTTAACCCATTAATAATGGTCCCGCTATAGGCTCTACCCCAAAACTTCTCACGTAACTTCTACATCCTTTAACCTTCCTTTCTTTCCAAGTAAAGTTGCATGATTACTAAATTAATGATTACAAGAATCAGAAACAAGCCATGCAGCAGGAATAGAAAGAACAATTTATTTTTAAAAAATATTAAGTTAAATTTTTTAAGGCCCGTATTGCCAAATACACAGTATCAAAGGCAGACAAAGACGTAAGTGCTACACTACATTGTGGAGGTAGCATCACTCAGAGACTCATAAAAGTCATCTTATTCATTTCTCATCTTATTCATTTCTAGCAGTCATCTTATTGTTTCCTTCTTATATATCATCTAACTCTGTTTTATTTCCTTAAAATAATGGTTAAATGCATAAATTTTCAGGAAGCAAAGATCAGGTTTGACTAACAGACATATAGTTATAGGAAGGTTGGTTCGACTAACATTGCATGGTGCAACCCAAATCTAAATTAATCAAATCAATTATGGCTTCCTTGTTCTGGTACAACATGCACCTAGTGCATGCAAATTTTTCCCATTCGATCAAAACGAAAATGCAACCTTTTAATTTTCTATTGGCTGAAGTCAACCACCACACATTTTGTGTACTATATATATATACTGATCAAAGCCATCATAAAGCATATGTACAAGTTATCTGTAGTTTCAAAAAAACAAAATAATTTAAGTAACAACAAATTACATCCACCAATATTTCTCTGCACATCATATAATCATATGCAAAAAAGATGGCGAATCGGAGCAATGATAAAGCTGTTCCTTCATGACTGGAAGGTCATGAGTTCGTATCCAGGAAACAGCTTTTTTGCAATTATGCAAGGGTAAGGCTGTGTATAAGGATTATCTCCACCCCACACTCGTTGGTCGGGTTTAACTGGAAGTGGTGTTTTATCATATAGTCATATGCAGAGAAGAGGAGTAACTTGGAACCACTAGTAATCTAACAATGCAAACTTCACTTGTAATCCAATCTTACCACCATCTGTGACAAGCTTAGCAGCTGTTACCAACCAATGACCAGGAGCATCATGCGGGCCCCTCACAACCTCACTTGTGTCCACATATTTAAGCAGTTTACTCGAACGAACGGGGACAGGTGGACCATCTGGATACACACCAGAGTTAAGTTCAGTTGGAGTTTGCTTCCGAGGACCAGTTACAATTTGTTGTGTGAATGTAAATGTTGTGCTCAGATTTGTTAAGAAAGATGATTTTCTTGAAGCCTCTGGTGCTGCAGCCCATTCTAACTTCCTGATAGTGCAATTGGGTATGTGAGTAAAGAGAAGACGCAAATGAAGTGCATTCCTTGGCCAACTCCCTTTGCTAATGAGTTTTGCACCTGTTACAATATACACACCACTTGATGATGATTCATGCAACAACCAGTTAGGGTCATGCTTAACCACTGAGGTGCACACATTTGCAAATCTCTTCCACCTTATTGGTTCCAGAAATTGGTCACTGGATTCATTATCATCAGATCCTCTCCACATTGATGGCTTGCTCAGGGTTGAGGTGCCTGAAGAGATTATCATTGTATTTGGGAGGCTTGAAAGATGATTTATATGTATTGCAAGTCTATCACATTTCCTTCCCTCCAAGTACAAGCGGAGTCCCACCACAGGTTTTTGTTCACTTACTACCTGATATTTTGTATAAAATTCCATGATTAACAATAGACACATTGTGTCAACCATTAGAATAAATGATGAACAATAGACATATTATGTCAACTATATGAATAAAGGGGATGAGAACTCGAGTTAGCTTCTAAAGCAGATATAAGATCAAAAAAGGGTATTTACTCTAGAATAAATGATGAACAATAGACATATTATGTCAACTATATGAATCAAGGGGATGAGAACTCGAGTTAGTTTCTAAAGCGGATATAAGATCAGTGGAGAAAAATAAAACAAGAGGGATAAGTCTCTACAACGGAGCACATTTAATGAAGTAACGCTTCCAGAATGAACCTACAGTAATTATATGACCTTCCTGGTTTAGATTTTTGTATCCACTAAAATAAAATAGAACATCTAACTTCACGCTCTTGGTATATAGCTCACTGCCACTTCATTTAAAAGTAAGTGTTGATGGAAAAACCAGATCCCCATGACTTGTCAGCCCCTGAATCTTATAATTCTTCAAGACATGTTTATCTGAATAGTATGGATTTACATCCTAGTCCTACCTTATACCATCTATTTCATATTCCCATTTTTCATAGTGCGACAAGAAGACTAAAGAAAGGTAAATGATTAAGTATTAAATAAATAAAAAATAGTTAGGATTACGGATGTAAATGAGCCAAATGGCCTAACAGGGGCCTATGGCCCAGCCTGCCTATTCCAGGCCAGTTTGTCAAATAGAACAGGTTCAGACTTTATAAAAATACTATATAGAAAGCAGGCCATAAACTTTCTTTTACATGTCGGTCCTATAAGGCTACAGACCAGCCTATATTCCTACCTTATACTTGAATAGTATGGATTTACATCCTAGTCCTACCTTATACCATATATTTCAGATTCCCACTTTTCATAGCGCGTCAAGAAGGCTCAAGAACGGTAACAGATTAAGGATTAAAAAAAAAAAAAAAGTAGTTAGGATTAGAGATGTAAATGAGCTAGACGGCCTAACTCTATGACCCAGTCTGCCTAAATCAGGCCAGCCTCGGCCTATTACTTTAAGCTGGCCTATATTATTTAGAGGTCTGCCTATAGTCAAATAGAACAAGCTTAAGATTGTAAAAAAGACTATTTAGAAAGCAGTTCATAGGTTTTCTTTTATATGTCGGTCCTATAAGTCATAAGTCTACAGGTCAGCCTATATTCCTTCAAGCCGGCCTATATTATATTATTTATTTTAAATAAAATTATTACTTTACTAATTTTAAATAATAAAGTAATATTATTTTAATTTTTTTTTTTAATTATTGAATGCCTACTAAGCTTAAACAGACCAACAGATCTAGGTCAATGCTTTTGTTTTTTAAATATAAGTCAAGGCAGATTTATATTTTGGGGCTACACAAGGCTAACAGACTAAGTCAAACCTAAAGTATTTCACACTGATCTGGCCTATTTAAGCCAAAATCCAGCCTATTTACATCCCTAGTTAGGATATGGGAAACAAAAGTTGGTCAAAGAATCCCCTAAATTTATAAGCCCACCAAAATTCATTCCAAACCACAAGTGACAGAAGAAAATTTTGTCAAAGCTAATATTAAACTCAAATATAAGGGTAAAGTCCCACACATGCATTTCGCCAATACTTGCTTGTTCAAATAGAAATAGGAGGGTTTATTTAACAGTACCTGTGCAGAGTTGATATGAAGCTTCGGACACATGAAACTAAATTGCAGGGAAGGGGAAGAGGTCTTTTTCCATTGATGCCTCAGAGGTAGCTCACCAAACATAGGTGCCCATTGCCTGGGAATTTGAAACTCCAAGAAGTATTGTAAATCTTCAGGAGTAGGCTTATCTGTAAAGAACAAGTGAATCAATCAAGTGTTTTGTACCTTAAAGGTCTAAAAATAGAAAATGACTTTGAAACTCCTGTATTTTAGCAAAGCACGACAACTGATAAGGATAATTTGAGTCCACATCATAATAGAGTTTATTCAGGAACAATGACAAAAATGCCACATTTTGGCAAAAAATTTATCTAAATGCCACAAGAACAATACTTTTTACAAGATTGCCACGTGGCATAATAAGCTACAACTGGTAGCAAATTATATTCGCCAATGATTTTGTGACAGGAAAAAGCACTAAATTCTCTACCAATGATAGCGAAGTTGCAACATGGCCACGTGTCACAAAATCATTGGCGAATTTGCTACAGTATAAAATCTGGTAAAAAGTATTGTTCGCATGGCATTTGGATAAAAAATTTGCCGAAAAATGGCACTTTGGTCACTGTTCCGTTTATTCATTGAAACAGTATAAAATGGACATGGATAAAAGTAGTAGATTATAGTATTACAATTAGATCTGATAAGAAAAACGTACAGCGCAAATACAAATTGATTGCATGACTAAGATAGCCACTTCCAGGAATTCCTGTCAGAAGTGAGGAAATAGGAATAAACTTGAAGAGGATTGCTTCAGGATTAGAAGCCACTGTCTGGAGCCAATCTGAATGACTCTGCTTGAACACATCTCCTCCTCTTTTTGAGCAAATAATAGTGAGGCCCTGTTCCATGATAAAAGGAAGGTCTTAACCGCCTATAAATTTTATTCATTTCTATTATAGAATATATCTATATCCTAACTACCTACCCATGAATAATAACACAATTATCCTAACAGCATAAGATTATAAAGATAATGGAGATAATACCCTTATCCCTACAAATAAGCAGTTAAGTCCTACATCAACTGGAAGATCTACACAGCCCAAACCCAAGAGGTAACTCCTATAAATAAAATGCTAAAGACCCCCAGGTACACACACTGAACTCATTTACTAGTACTGCAACATTGTACACACACCCACGTCTTGTCTATAAGCCTATTTCTTATGCCCAGTGATTGGGATATTGACTATAAGTCAATCTAGATATCTGTCTATAGGATATCTCAGAGTGCATACCCTACTGTATAATTCTATGGTTCTCTAGGACCGAACAATTTCAATTTTCAAATGGAAAATATTTCCCCTTTAATGGCTTACATCCTTGCTTGATGTTTCTGAGATGCTGGTGAACTGCGTTGTGCTTGATTGCATCACACGATTAAAGACCTCGGGGACCTACATGAATAGAGACATTGCATCAACAGATAGGTAACAAATATGTAAGAATTATAGAAGATAAATCTCTATACTTTTTGTTTGCCATCTGTACTCTTTCTCTGTGGTAGGGAAGGACTTCTTGAATCTGAAAACATGAAATCTCCAAGATCCTCTAAATGTCTTCTGAGATCACTAGGGGGAACCTTTGAAGAATGTTTTTGTTTGACACATATTACATCTTGACCTCCAACAGCCATGCCTATTATTATGTGTGTACCGTATGTTTGAATGAACCTGCCTAACAAAACTGATCAGCAACAGTATACTCATTAATCCAAAATCATGCAGGATTCATAATCCTAAAAGGGTGTCAACATAAGTAACTCTACTAGACTGTTTCACTTGTAAAGCATTCAAGCATGAACACACCATTTTACATCAACTGTATGCTAACAAGGAATCTGTCTAAAAGGTAATTTGAGCTTTATGCTGAAGCCTGAAGGTAAGGAAGATATGACATTCTTTTATCAATTGGTTCTTCATTACCAAACAAACAAAAAATTTGTAAGGATGGTTAAAATGATGAGAGATTAAAAACCAAAGAAGTGCAAATTGGTTTTTCTTTTTTGGTTGGGGACAACCACCAATGGGAGATCAACCGTAGCAAAGAACCACATCTCAACCCAAAACCTTAAGGCATTGGGTTTATGAGTCGTTCTACTTATATACTTTTCACTAAGTGAGTACCCCAAGGTCCAAGTACTCAACCCGCCTCCTAGCTAATATTCAGGCTAACGCTAACTCGAGCACAACCCGACTCTGATACCACTGTCAGGCGGGTCCAAGGGGAAGCCCGTGGGGGGACCACCAACAATGAGCTAACTGGATCAAATACACCAAGTGGGTCCGACACCACATCTTGACCCAAAACCTTAAGGCATTGGATTTATGGGTCCTTCCACTTATATACTTTTCACTTAACCCATTATCAACCAATGTGGGACTCATCACACTTGAATATCCCAACAATCTACCCCCTCAAGTGTGAAACCCAAAATTGATATGCTCCCCCTCAACCGAATACCTAGGCCCAAAGTACTCTGTCCGTCTCCTAGCCAATATTCAGGCTAGCTCGAGCACAACCCGACTCTGATACTATTGTCAGGCGAGTCAAGAGGGAAGCCCGTGAGGCAAATACATTATGGATTTTATATACCAACCAAGACTCATCACTTGAATACCCCAACAATTCTAAGACTAGACTTATAACGATACTTATACATGACTCGGTAAGGAAAAATTACCAGCAAAAAATCAAACTCAAGTAAATTAGTTTTACACCAAGCATACAAAGATATTTTCATGCGTCTATTATTAATGATTGTTGTAGCGTTGTGCTTTACCTGGACAATGAAGCTGGATCCCACTGAGCTGGTACAGATTTCTTTACTTCCTCTTGCAGTATTAGGTGTGAAGCAGTCAGGTGCAAATAGTACAGTGAAATGAAATAACCATCAAAAGCAAGATATTTGATGTCATTAGCATCACGAAACCAATCACCACTTAAATCAAATAGAGCGTTATAAAAGCCAGAAGGAATTTTTCCTTGTATAGCTGATTTCTGATTAAGCAACTCAGACATCTGCAAGGAAAGAAAGAGTCATATGTAACAAGGCTTAAAAAGTGAATCAAGTTATAAAATTTATCAATCTCTAAAATGTGTTATTGGTGAAAAATGAAATGAGTAGTCATTCAATCAACCCTCTAAAACTTAACATGTCTGCAATTATGAAGCCAAGCATTGATTGAACCGGATTTTGCATAAACATATATATTATATAAATAAATAATATATAACCATATAATATATATATATGTTCCCCCACACACAAAAGCAAAACAAATTTCTATAACATAACACAATCACTTTTCCTATAACATAACTCTTATAAAACCCATGATATATATGTTAAAAGTATAACTAAAATTATGTAAACAGCAATGAAATATATTTATGATATGGGATTTACATTTCTAGTACATCCGTACGTACAACAATCAAATATTTGTCATATATCTATTTAAAAGTATTAAATGCAGGAAATCATAATTATATAAATGATGAAAGCATTAAATATAGGGAATCATAACCGTACACCAGAAATGATTTTATCTTATAATATTATAAATATTTTGAAACAACATGGAGGGGAATTTGTTGAGAGAAGCAAACCTGGTTGAATTCAAGGACATCAGATTTGAAGCGAATCCGATCCCCTTTGTCACAACGAATATCATTGGAAACATGTGGAATGGTAACTCCACCAGGTACCATAATGTCCCTTTTGTTAACTTCATCAAGAACCACCAACCTCTTATCTCCCTTTCCAAATTTCAATCTAAAATCACTTGTCAGATCAAACCCTTTACCCAGACACTCCAACGCCTCTATCTCAATCGGAAACACACCACCCTCCTCCTCCATCACCATATTCACCAACCACAATAAATAAAAAAATCAAAACAAATAACAAATCAAAAAAACACAACTTGTTATGTTTATATGATGATATGAAGCATTACAACATCAGCCTCAGCCACCAAGACCTTTGACCTTGAATAAATTAATGGGTAGCCATAAGTAGTTGCAATCATATTTGACCGTGCGTCACTCTGCCATCTTTGACAGTGACACTTCATTTGAAACTTTTGTTTTTATTAATAATAGAAGAAGGGTAGGATATTCTTGTTACCTAAATTTTTTTTCTACTACCACTCCACTATCATTTTAATCATATTGGATTCAAAAGTTATTAGAGTAACACTGGAATGATAGTAGAAAAAATGAATAATAAGAATATTCTATCATACCTAACGTAAGTAGTAGGTAACGTAAACGAGGAACGTTTGAAGTTTGAAGTAGTCAGAGACTCAGAAGTCAGAACATCATAATCAAGTTTTTAAAAAAACAAGTACATATATTTTTCCAAAAAGCAAAAACAAAAACAAAAAAAGTACATATAGTAGTCAACTTTGTCTTCCGTCCGCTTCTTCTATTGGTCTTTAATTAAATACCTAAGACTCTTCTTATCTACAAATGTCGTGATATCAAATCATACTCGCATTAAGCAGCGACTGTCGGAAGGGAAAATTGACAACTTGTGGAATACCTGCAACACCTCATCATCAAATCAAACACTAAAAATCAAAACTTGATTATCCATTTATGTTTTTTTTTTTTAAAGTAATATACAAAGTTATGTTTGTTTCTAAGTTGCAGAAATAGTCCATAGAAAATGTTCTATGTAGGTAACATTATTTGTTAATTTGGGCTTTCAACGCAACTGAAAAGAAATATTGTTTTATTTATGTGTTTTTTTATTTATTTCTGAATTACCAATCAATTCTTTAAAAAAAAACAATAAAACACATTTTATCAAATATAATTTTAATTATTTTTTCTCTCCAGATTAAAATAAAAAAATTATTTTTAGAAATGTTATCATGAATATCCTAAATAACTATGGCATTTAATTATACTTAATCACCTTATTATTTTTTAAAAATATTTTAACTTAATGTGAAAGATTATTTAGTATTTTTTTATAACAAATTTTAAATAAGTTAATGGATTTAAGTATGAATTTTTAAATAAGTCAATAAATATATATTTAGAAGAGATTATAATAAGTATTTTAAGGTTATAAATATTAAAACATAACTTAATGAAATATTCTTCTTCTTTTTTGGTAAGCTAATGAAATATTCTTTTAGTGAAAAAAAATATACTTTTACTTGATTACTTTAAAAATAAATTAAGTTTGAAAAGTCTTATTTCATTATTTTTATTTTAATATTTTATTGTCTTAATGCACTAATTAAATTAAGCATATTATATAGATACAAGAATCATTCAGAAAAAGTATAAAAATGAAGCAAAAGTCATGTACATAAAAAATAAATGATAATTAAAAATATGTTTATATATTTATAAAGCAAGAGATATCCCATTCAACGCGTAAGGCCCCATTTACATTGTCTAAAAATATGTTTAACGTGAAAGTCAATGATAATCAACATAATTAAAAAAAAAATTCTATAACTCTTTTACAGTATTGGTTAAGAAAATTAAAAAAAAAAGTATTATATTAAAATTCACAAAAAAACCTAATACTCGCTTCTTTACATAACTAAAAACACTATATATTATAAAGTATTAAATATCCTTAAATAGTATCTTCATTCTTCAAGATATTGTTTAACAAAACCCTTAAAATAATACACACTACATAATTGATCGGGATGAAATATGATAGGTGTATCAAAACCTCAAATCCATAAGAATAAGGCCCAAACCCACAAGGCCCAGATTGGGGCGCGATGTCTCCTATCGCGCATCAGAGAGGCGCGATGTTACCATCGCGCATGAATCGACTTTCCACATAATTTCATAGATAAGGATGCAGTCACAGGAACTAATAAAGATCCACCACGCCACTGAGCAAATAAACAGAAGACAGCATCAGCTTGTTACTACTCTATGAAGATAGCCTGACATAATGAGATAAGGCCGAACCTGCAGCCCAGGAACATAAGAATGTCGGCTTTTTGACCACTGTAGCCCTTTATTAAGAATTATTTACCGAATTGCCCTCGCTTATATACTATTACGAAAAATTAACCCTCCAAAAAAACATAACACCAATCTGCCCATGTTTGACTGTTGACCACGCAATCTACCCGGGTACCCCCATCCGTACCCGGGTATTTTTCAAAAAAATCAACACTGCCCGGGTATGTAAGGGGGTACCCGGGTATTGTTCTTCATTCTGCAAAATTTTTGAATTATTTACCCGGGTAGGCATGGGGGTACCCGGGTAGATTTCGCAAATAGGGTTTTTTAAAAGGCCAGCAGCCCTCATTTGGGAAACCCACAAGGGGTACCCGGGTAGAGAGCTTCTGGAGTGTGTTTTGGGAGATTCTGTGAGCACGTTTGATCGATCATCTCAAGACTTTGTCATCATCCTTGGTGCGTGGTAAGGGTTCTTTGTACCGATTGCTTTTCAAGATTTTTTTTTTCGTTTGAATTTGTGATTCATCATAAAATTTATTCTGACTTTGATGTAATCATGTTTGAATTTAAATTTATTGCTTTACGTATTGTGAATTTTCGTTTTCAAATTGCATTTTTTTTGTTGCCAATAAAAAACCCTAACCCTTTATGTTGTTTCTCTGAAACTAGATTTTGATTTTGTTTTACAGTGTGACTGCATGGAGGAGAGACGCCACGCGAAGAAGAGAGCGGTGGATACCGAAGGGAGGAGCAAGCGCCGACATGATGGATCTTCCTCCTCTCACCCTCAGGCAGCTGTCCATCAGACTCTGGACCTTCCGTTCGGATATTTATTTGAGGATGACCCCGTTGCACACGAGAGGTTTGTCAAGTTTTTCATGAGCCGTAAAATTTGTGAGCCGAAATCACTGGATTCGGCGTTCTTTAATTTAGAGCGGTTCGACATAGTCCCACTTCTGCAGCAAGCACATTTGCTGGTTCTTGCGGAGATGAGGTGTGAGTACTCGGAGGTCATGGTTAGAGCATTCTACTAGAACCTGGGGTATGTGCATGGTGAGCTGACTTCCCGTGTCTGCGGGATTGATATAATCCTTACAGCACCTATCTGGACAGAGTTGCTGGGGTTTGACTTCGATTGTGTGACGGGGGCAGCACTATATGATGGAGACAGCCATCATATATTTAGTGGTTATAATCGGGAGGCTGTTTTGGCTGAGACCAGGAGAGCAGATGCAGAGGCCGGGCAATTTGCTCATTATCCTGTGAGCAATTTGTCCGTGTCTGTCCGCATACTTCATTATGTGGTGACACACATTATTTTCCAGCGCCCTCACAATCACTCGAAGGTACTGGAAGGTGACTTTGTGATCTTGTGGGACCTTCTTCACCAGATTGAAGTCAACTAGAGGCACTACATATGCATTTTGATGTGGAAGGTGGCGAAGTCAAAGAAGGCTGAGTTGCCTTTTGCATTCTTGGTGCAGAAGATTTTGCACAAATTTGGTGTTCCTATGGAAACCGAGACAATGAAGACAGCCAGAGGCTGGAATGCCATCTTTGGGAGCGCCTCTTGAAGCAATGCGGGATTATGCAGAGCCCAGCAGGTGTCTGGTATTGGAAGAAGGCACTTGAACCGCCAGAGGTCCCCCTTTAGAATGACGCTCAGATGGAGGATGCAGGTAAATGTATTTTGGTAGCAGTAGGATTAATGTTGATGTATTTGGTAATTTTAATGTTTGTTTTTTTGCATGTTGATGCAGGACTTGATGATGAGGACTCAGATGATGTTGCTGCTGCTGTTGATCCCACTCCTGCACGTCGCAGCCGCACCCGGCGACCACCAGCTCCACCACCACTTGAGGGTGGATGGACAGTTCCCGAGGGAGGATGGACACTTGATCATGTGATGTCCTCCATGTATCGTCTGACATGTGGTCAGGACTCATTGACCAGTGAGTTTAGGGGCTACAGACAGAGCACAAGCAAGTGGCGAACAACATGGGAAAACAAGGTCACATGCTTGGAGGGTGGATCAGCATGGGGTCATCATACTAGTGATGAGGCTGATGGTGCTGGTGAGGATGACGATCATGAGGATGAGCAGGATACGCAATCAGATTAGGCTGTAGGGTTTAGGGTGAAATGGGTGGGGTACATTATGCTGGATGTATTTTGTGTTTGTTAGGGTGTACCTTGGATTATTATGTATGTATGCAGCCCTTTTTTTGGTGATATGGGGTTGTATCTCATGATGTAATATTGTGACTTTGATGTTATGTTATGAATTTTAATGTTATGTGACTTGAATTTTGGTGATATGGGTGTACCAAGTTTTGAATGAAATTTGAAGTCAATTATATGTCTACAGACCTGGGCTACAGACCTTGAATATGAAGACTGACCAGCATCAATTTCCACATATATCTCAATCATTTTTAATACTTTCCACCCAACATACGCTTCTGTGATGAACTCTACATTTTCATCATCATTGATATCATTACCAATGTAATATATTGTATCCTTATCCACTACAGTCTCTAACCTGGCTATCATGCGGTGGATGGAATGGATGCCTTCTGACCCCATTTTTTGGAGAATTCTCTCCTTCAGTTCATTGCATGTAGTGCCCACTTTGATTTTCATCGTTTTTGTTTTCCCTTCAAATCGGACTCCATACGGACCTTCAAAATGCCTCCCATTGTAGTAAATAACTATAAGAACCATGTTAGGACTTGAACTCATCTTTCACACGAAAATTTGGGTCTACGATTTGGGTTTTGATATTGGTTCGGATTTTTTAACACAAAATGGGAATGTGGAGGTGTAATGCCAATGTCCTACCAAGACTAAGCTATTAGAGATGATGACCTGAAATATATGTGTGATGTTAAGGGAGAGAGATTTGGGGAAAAAAAAGATAAAAGTCACAAAAATGGCCGAAACCCGGGATATTGGGGTTTCTGGCCGCAATCTACCCGGGTACCCCCATGCCTACCCAGGTAAATAATTCAAAAAATTTGAAGAACAATACCCGGGTACCCCCTTACATACTCGGGTAGTGCTGATTTTTTTGAAAAATACCCGGGTACGGATGGGGTACCCGGGTAGGTTGCGTGGTCAACGGTCAAACAGGGGCAGATTGGTGTTATGTTTTTTTGGAGGGTTAATTTTTCATAATAGTATATAAGCAAAGGAAATTCGGTAAATAATTCTTAATAAAGGGCTACAGTGGTCAAAAAGCCTAAGAATGTCATACCATCTTCCTAAGGCGACATTCACTATATAAACACAGGCGTCAAAGTGTCATTACAGGTACTCCCGATCATAATCATCGCACCTAAAGTGAATCATACATCACCCATCACCTACAACAATCTCAAGCCCACTAAACACACAACCCAACTCAAAATCTTCTAACCTCAATCATATGTTATACACTTTTGCGGGTCCATATTGTATTGCTCTAATCACTAGCAAATAACTAGAGATACTATTCCATGCAGTTAAACCGATGACATTTAAATTTTTAAACTCTCTTAAACACGTCGCAAAATTTCAGTAACATATATTCTTTGGTTTTTCAATTAATTTTTCCAAAACTTGGAGTTGGAGAAATGATGCACAACAGCCACGTCTAATTCCACGCAATTTCTGAAGCCTGCCACGTCTACTAACTCCTCAACCACGCGTAAAGCTGCATGCCTGCGATGCCCTCATACTTCATAGTACTTGTTCCCTCCAAAATCAGCCACATATACCACTCTGCCACCTAGTCATAGTGGCATATATGCAAATGAGATGAGATCTTTATCATCTATAAATATATATATTTATCTATTCTACACCAAATAAAAGAACAGAACAAACCATCCTCAAATATTTGAGTTCTCTCTAGAACCCAAAAATGTCGACCAACAGCACCTACACTGAAGTACCTGGTGATCAAACTACAATCGGCACTTCCATCCTTGAGACAGCTACAGCTGCTATCCAAGGTTTCGGTCCTGTCAACAAAATCCATCAGCATCAATGCGCGTGAGCCCCCTCTCCATTACTCAATAAATTAATTTCTAATATATACATGGCAAGTATCATTTGATACTGATGATAAATTTTCAATACTTACAAATTAAAGTCCTTAGATTAAGATCAACTACTTTCAAAGGAAATGTTAAATTTTTTATTTGACACCAATGTCAAATAGTTTGCCACATATATATTGATTATTATTATTATTGTAATGGTGGCTAATTTTTTCTTTATCTAGTAAGTTTGAGTTGAACCATATATATATATATATATATATATATATATATATATATATATATATATATGCGACAGGATCCGTTTACAAATTTTTTGGAATTTTTTTACAAATTACACTATATTCTCCTTCCGGGAGAATACAGTGTAGTTTGCAAAAATTTGTATTCTCCCGAGAGAATATAGTGTAGTTTTTAAGAGTTCGTAAATAAAAAAGTTTACAAATATAACTTGTCTCTATATTTTATATATATATATATATATATGGGGTTTGTTTTTCTTCTGTTGCATGAGAATTTAATTCTCATGTTGTAATTCAACTAGTGGCGGGCCTCATATTTATTAAAAAATAAAAAAGGCAAAATCGGAGGATCACAAATATAAGAATTCAATTTCCATGTAACATGAGAAAATATTTTTTCTTTGTATATATTATGTTGCATCAGAATATATACTATTTACTTGAATCAAATGTTTTTGTAGGTTTCACTTTTACTCTTACGACATGACCCGGCAATTGGAGGCACACCACTTTTGTGCGCACCAGAACGAGGAGATGAGGCAGTGTCTTATATACGACAGCCCCGAGGACAATGCTAAGCTCATAGGAATTGAGTACATAATATCTGAGAACCTGTTCTTGACCCTTCCGGACGAGGAGAAGCCTGTCTGGCACTCTCACGAGTACGAGGTTAAGAGTGGCTTATATTTCATGCCGGGTGTCCCGGGTCCCATAGAGCGCAAAGACATGGAGAATGTGTGCAAGACTTATGGTAAAGTGTACCATTTCTGGCAAGTTGACAAAGGTGACACTCTCCCACTTGGGATACCTCAGCTCATGATGTCTTTCACTAGAGATGGCCAGATTTATGATGAACTCGTCCAAAGTATATATCTTATATATTTGTTTTTGTTTTAGGTTTTCTCTATTTTCTTTAGAGGTGGTAAAGTGAGTGGTTTGTCGTGCCCTACCCCATCATCAACCCACCAAAAACCACCAAAAAATGAGTGAGCTCGTCCTCTTCCATCTTTAAAAGTGGCTGAAAAATGAACTGGTTGTCCCGTCAGCTCGAGCCTATTTTACACTGACTCATCTCGGCCATTTTATGTCCGTCGTCAATTCGTCAAAAAATATCTCGCCCCACACTGACCCTATTTTACACTAATTCGTCTTGACCGTTTTATGTCCGTCGTCAACTCGTCAAAAAATATCTCGCCCCACCCCACTTTTGAGACTCAGCCCGCCTTTTGCCGGCTCTAATTTTGTTACTAGAATAATAATGATTTTGTCAGTTAAAATGTTACTATAAAAAGGGAATTAGTTTTATAACAAGTTCACTAAATTTGTTTTTGCTACACACATGTAGGTTGTGCAATGCGAATGGGGAAGGACTTTGAGAAAGAGAGGAAGAACAGGGAATATATGACAGGTCCAACACATGGAATTCACCCATTGGCGAATGGAGGAGGTAATGGCCTCGAGACTAAGCTGAGGGAAGTCGAGCTGAAGGATTATCCAGCTCCCCCCTCCGCCACCAGGGTCTATGTTTGAACATGTTATGCATGTGGTAAAAATGTAATATATATAAAACTACTTATGTATCTTCGTCTAATATGATATGATATCAAAGCGTGGAGAGGTTCTATATGTCTTATGCTTTGTCTCTATTTGTTGTGAAGACACCCTTTTGAGAACTTATTACGAAGATACAATAATAAAGTTTTCATGTCACATAAATATATTCATGTGGTTGATTCTCGTCTGTGCTAATTATACAGTACGTGTTTCCTATAATGCAGCTGCATAAATGATTATATACTCTAGTCTGCTGAGAATAGTAAGAATCAGGTATAGCATAAAGGTTTGGCAATTCTCAATGAATTGAAGTAAGCTGTTATTAAATGGAGAGTGCGAGCTTTACATTACGAGTTGACATTTTTAGGGTACATTGAGGATATCAGATATATCAATACATTGCATCAGAACTTTAAATGTGTGATAACTGTACAAAATCACTGTGATTATGGGGAGGGAAGAGCTCTCAGTCAAATCAGATTCAGGGCACACGCTCCAATACCCGTTGTAATGCCCTTTTGATACCTTCCTGATCAAGGGATGTAGTCAGATGTATCTCTTGCACCTGAATCACAAGAGAAAACTTTCTCAAGAAATTAGGAAGGATATGGTACATTTTAAATATGGATTTTATAATTCTTGTTCAAAATGATAATTGAAATTTTTCTACACACTTTTCGATTTCTGTGCTACCGTGGGTCCTACACATAATTTTTTCTAACATATGGATTCCATATTTTTTTCTCTACAATATAAAATTTCAATTTTCAATATAAGCCTGTTTAACATTACTTTAATCTCACATTATTTCACGTTAGGTGTTAATCAATCTCACATTAGTATATAGGAAAATATATACACATACATCGATTTCAATGTTACTTTTATATTCTTTTTTTATAGTGGGAGGGTCCCACACATGATTATCTTTTGAGAGAGTTCTCTTCTATTGCATCCTTAAAATATATGTAATGCTATGTGTACAAGTAGAAAATATGTGTGAGTAGCATTATTTAAAGGGATTTATTACCTGTCTTCCAGCCCGAGCAAGTAGAGTAAACCTTTGGTTGGTGGGAGGTGCCTGCGATGATGAAAGATTCAGAAATTAGGAGAAAACTATGACCAAAATAAAAGTTTTTCTCATCTTTGATTATCTTAGAACTAGAAGAATTTTGAAACTAACATTTGAAAGCCAAAGCTGTAAGTCTTGTGAGACCACCCGTTTTTCAAACCCTTGACGGCTGATTCTTGTATCGTATATACTGCGACAGAGTATCATCGTACCATAGAAAAGTCATCAGACATAAGAGGTATTTCAAAGTAAGGATTCCAATAAGATGAATCAGTTTAACATTTTAATACAATTTTTTTTAACAGAAACAAAATTAATTTTTTCTATAAATGTACAAATAGTTATATGTGTATTTTGTAACCGGTAAAAATAAAATAAAATAAAAAAACCCAAAGCAAAGATCCTACAAGTTTTAGGACGATAATTTGGTGGAAATTATTCTAGTCTTTTTGGTCCCAGAAGCATTAATTTACACCAAAAGTCTTTCTTTTATTCAAGGTCTTGATATTTTGTTTTCTTTCTTAGAAATTTTACTTTCACATTGTTGGAAATCGACAACACCTAAATCGAAAACGGAAAAGAAAAAGAGAAAATAAACACAGCGATTTATTCTGGTTCACTCAATTTAGGCTATATCCAACTTGTCTGTACTATATTCACCTCACCGTCACTCATTACAAGTCACTCGGTTTACAAGTAAAATATAAATAGGATTAGAAAATTCTAACAGCGAAGTATGAGTCATACCTAACACACATGAGAAACTAATAATTAGAGTTCCATCTCCTTTTATTCTGTCCATCAATAGAAGAAATCATTCTCCTAAGCATCAAGTTAATCTTTGATAAATATGTAAGACCAAAAGCTCCGCTTCTATGGTAGAGTTTCGTTGCTCAATAGCATTGATACAATGACATGTAGCAACTGTATAGGATGGTTACTTATTTTCAAAAAATAAATGGAATAATCCGTTTAAGATTTTGGTTGTAATTTTCTGCAAGATTTGAAGGTTTTGGTAACAATTAGAAGGTTGTGACTTTCAGGTAGGAGGTTTATGCATTTTTATTGTGTGTCTAATTTGAATAGGCGGAACATGCAAAGATTTTCTTAAGACTGCATATATCACTAGTTGTAACTAAAGAAGATTGAAGCTGGTCTTAGGCTCAACGACCAAAGAACACAGATTATCATGAAAATAAAGATCTTCTTGCACCTCCTTATGTTGGGTGGTTCAGAATTCGGGTGTAAAAATGTTACATAGATTCCAATAAGTGTAATGACTAGTTGGCAAAGAAACTTCATTCAAGTCCCTTAGGTTATTGTAAAGAACCTTGGGATACACCATCCCAAAAACTAGCTCTAAGTGTGGGAGTGTCCAAGGCATTATAAACTCCACATTAGTTGCATATACAACCAATGTGTGACTATATATCTCAACACGCCCCCTCACACGAGAGCCCATTGGGCTTGAAGAGTGGATTATGCAACACGCCCAACCTACCTGTGCTAAGAGAGTCCACAAGAGAAAGTGGGGGACGAGGCTCTGATACCATGTAAAGACCATTGGGATACACCACCCCAAAAGCTAACTCTAAGGGTGGGAGTGCCCAAGGCCTTATAAACTCCACATTAGTTACACATACAACCAATGTGGGACTATATATCTCAACAGTTATCATCATATAAAAAGTGGGTGTCAGCTTGATAAATTCTTTTTTATTATTACATCCGGGTATCCCTACAGCCGATAGCCATGAGATTAATCCCTCATCCCGGGTCAGCTCACAAAGCGGTAAAGAGCTGGCCACGGAATGCTTTCCATTCACAAGAGTCGGGTGTTAGCTTGATAAATTCTATTTATAGCACAGAGTATCAATAAATTATTAAAAAGAGCTCACCCCACTCTCAGGTTTAATATCGTCGGGTTTATTTAATATTTGTGATTTGCTCAGGATTGTTTATTTTTTATTAATTTAAGTTTTGCACTTTAGAGAATTTTTTTTTAATAAAATTAACAACTAGGTTTTAACAATTATATAGTTTATTAATTATATGAATGTATATATTTTATTATAATCTCAGCGTTTGATTAAAAGAAATGTTTTTAAATTCTTTATAATTTCATATTTTTTCTCTATGGTTTATTTTTTATTTTTTTCCCAAAGTATCCTCCAGCTGAAGACTAATCATTTCGAGGTGGGAGATCACATTAAGTGGATAAACCTCTCCCAACAAAGCCTTCTCCATACACACGGCCAAGAATCGAACCTCCGTCAGCATGCTTAACAAACACAGCTATCTACTAACTGTGCTAGACTTTGACAAATAACTTAACATAGAAGAGTTAGATTACTCGTCTAAATAACTTAACATAGAGAAAAATTGAGATAACAAGATTACAAAATTAAAATCTATTCGTATTTTTTGGTCTAATTTGACCTAAATATAGGTTTGTTTGCGGTGAGTTAGACTAGTCTGCATGATCCAAAAATGTGAAAATCAATTACTTGGATTTATTAAGTTTTTTCTTTTATATTTTAAAATTTGATAAAATGTGGGATAAGATTCGGTCTCATTTTGGTGCTTTGCTCATATTATTGTTTCTAGGGAATTTCAATTGCTGATATCCTAAAAGATTAGGCAGTTTTGTTTAGCTCTTTGGCTTTATTTTTTTCTCTATAAGGAGGATTTCTTAGCCATAAGCACTTTCTCTCCTTTATTTGTAAATAGTAATTTTCTCCTTCTATCAAATGAAATTTTTAGACCAATAGTCATGTTTTTCAAAGAGTGAGTAAAGACATACCCATCTTCCTTTAGTAGCTCTTCAAGAATTGTTTCAAGCCCTGGAAGAGGCTCAATACTATTGCTATCACTACCGCTCAAAGAATCAGGATCAGCTGGTTCATCCTGCAATATAGAACTTATTGCTAAACAAGTTTCCGGATACACAACACACACACACACTCTTACACACCCACATCCCCACGTATAATGCATACTTATATATACATGTGTATGTATATTTTAAGGTCATACAAACCTGAGGTATTACTTTGTCCAGGGTTTCTAGAAGTGGATCTTCTTCTAGCTGTTTAATTGATAGTGTAATCCTTGATTTTTCACTGCAAAAACTTAGATAAGTTAAAAGGTGATGTCCATAAAGACACACAAGACAAAGTGGAGCAAAATCAAAAAAACCATCAAGCAAGGTAGATATAAATTCCATTTATGTGTCTTAAGTGTTGATTCATTACAAAACAAAACGTAGCTTCACAACATTTAAAGCCACCAAATACTTAATTACTATATACATGGAAATTGGACAACCAAGAAACCATGTAACCCAATGATATTAAAGTATCGATTTAGTTAGTCTACCAGCAAGAAAATCAACAGAGAATTATTTTAAGAAGCATAACTATTGGGAATCTCACCAATCAACATTGATAACTTTGACCCTCACTTCATCACCTTCTGTTAAGATGTCTCTTACATCCTGAACTAGATCCCATGACACTTCTGAGATGTGTATTAGTCCAGTAAGGCGATAAAGACCTGCATCATTCTGTGATGTCACTTGTAACTTTTCCATGATAAAGTGAAACAGAAAACTATAGATGAATTAATTATGCATGGTAGTTACCGTCAGGGAAGCGCAAATGAGCAAAAGCACCATAGTCCTCAACAGAACCAACTCTTGCTTGAAAAATGTCCCCTACCTTGACCTGTCCTGAAAATTTAGTCCAGGAAGCTTCCTTTTCAGAGAAGATCAATTTCCTGTTATCCTCATCCGCTAGAATTACCTACAATTAGAAGAAACTGCAATCATTTATAAATTTAAAACAAATCTTCATTTAAATTAAACCTGGCAAGCAGGTTGAAAATATTAAAACCTAATTCAGCATAAAGCAAAAGATTATGATACCTAACTAATGCAGGAGGCACTAAATACTTCCAAATATAAGAGATACCGGGATTAAGACTTTTTTATATTTCAATGTTCAGATAGTAGAAATGGCTCAAGTCAGATGGCTGTTGCGTTGCAAGAATATACATTAGTTTTCTAGATTCAAGGAACAATGGTTCTTTTATACAACAGTTTGAGGACTAATAGACAGAGAAGCCTCAGACACTATGTTGGATTCGCAGAATAAAATGATAAAAAATGGTAACTCAAATAATTTAATTTACCTTCACTGACATGATTGTACCAATTAAGCTTTGTGCAATTTCTTGGATAGGTTTCTTTGACTCTACACAAAAGGATCAAAGTTACAACAACTCCATTTGCTTTAATAACTACACAGCAACTAAAATATATCCACAGATGACTAAATGGTATGCTTAAGATAGATTAACATCCCAAATGCTGAAACAATAGAATTGCCTTGCATAGCAAACCAGAAAATCTTCATCTGTATAATATTATGGTTTATGGATACCAAAGAATACTAAAATGGCAGACATAAACGAGTAAGAAATTCTCAACAATATGACATAAAAAATTTATAATATTATGCACGAAATCTATTTAATGTCACTAGTAAATTTACATACTACTGACATTAAACGGAACAGTGACAAAAATGCCATCTTTTCGCAAAAAAATTATCCAAATGCCACGCGAACAATACTTTTTACCTGACTGCCACGGAAGCATAATTCGCTACAACTGATAGCAAATTATGTTCACCAATGATTTTATGACACGTGGCACACTTTTACAGGAAAAAAATGACGTGTCATAATTCGCTACCAGTGGTAGCGACGGGTAGCGAATTTGGTCTGCAATATGACCACGTGTCACGAAATTATTGGTCACAAAATTTGCTATCAGTTGTAACAAATTATGACACGTGGCAGTCTGGTAAAAAATACTATTCGTGTGGCACTTGAATAAAAAATTTGACAAAACGTGGTATTTTGATGACTATTCCACATTAAACTGTCGAAACTAAAACTGCCATTAAGATTTTATTTTATTTTTTATTTTTTTGTTCAGCTTAAATCAAAAAGAGAGACTTTTATTTTATTGTTTATTCTTTTGTTCAGCTTAAATCAGAGAGAGAGCTGATTGAGGATGAACATATGGATATACCTTTAGATGAATGCAATGGGCTCAGCTGTGGGAAAGGGAGAAACCCCAGAATAGAGAAAAACCGAAGGAGAAGGCCTCCACCATTAAAATTTTCAACCCTACCATTATAAATGAGTCCACTATCTTTATATGCCCTTGCAGCCTTCCAATCTGACAATATCTACTTCATTGCAGAAATTAAGTAATGGAACACAACATAATACACTGATAGCAATTGACATTTAATGAAACACAAAGAGTAATGTTGATTGGACTTGAATTCCATATATTATAATCTACCCAACCAACATGCTCATGGGTTGAATAACATTATCAAATTCATTTGTTATAATACAAAGTGTGCTTATATGATTAAAAATAAGAATTGAATAACAAAAGTTGAGTATTATTATTATGAGTGGTAAAACAGAATAAAAAATAAAAGCTTTATGTGAAAGAGAAAGAAACAGACCCGAGCCTGACGAGCGTCATCTTGTGGGTCTGAATCTGAAACAGAAGGACGTTGAAGGAGGATTCCAGTGTCGGAATTTGGTTCAATTTGGGTATTGCCAGAGACCAAGATTTTCAAAGGTGTTCTCACAGTTAACTTGTGGGGGCATTTTGGAAAACGAAATGGGTTGATGAAAGAAGAAGAAGAAGAAGAAGGGTCTGATTGTAATTGTGATTGTGAAGATGAGAGGAAGGAGATGGAAGTGAAGGAGCTGAGAGTTGCAGAGAAGATTGGCATTCTTGTTTGTTTTCAACTTAACGAGACCTTTCTTTCAATTGATATATCTTTCTGTTTTTTGGGCGAAGAAAAAATGAAATACAATATTTGGATTGGATTTTGGATATAGGTGAGATTTCAAACATTCCAAGTGTCTTTACTTCAGCCACCAAATCTTTTAGGCTCCCTCTTACCTTAGCACCTCCTTGTTTTCATCAAAATTCGTAAATATTTATGGAGACACACACAATTTTAGCGACAAACACAAACTAATGTAAAATAAAATTTTATCATATGAGACAGACTCAATATACAAATCCAAACTTACCCAGGTTCTCGTTAGTTTATTTCTAGAGTAAATACATTTTTTTGTCGTCACCAAGTTTCATGATACTCGTTTTACGGTCTGGTTGGTGTGATCTATAAGGCATAATAATATAAGTTTATAATATATGTTGTGATATTTTTAGTTGTTTAATGTGACCATCGTAAAAAAAAACCTATAACTTAATCCGGCCTAGGAGTGGTGGATTAGGCATGATAAGGGATTGATGTATTAAAATTGCTTATAAGTACAATTCCCAAGAACTAATATATCATTTCAATATTTATAAGTTAAAATAAATTTTTTTAATATATTAATTATTAAAATATTTGAGGATATTATCTTATACAGTATCATACCAAACACTGGATAGTATTAAAATTTATACTATCAGGTCTTATACTATTAGGCATTATCTTATACTATGCACTAAACATGCCCTTAGTCCCTAGCAAATAAAAATGTTATTCGTGATTCCTAAGAAATTCAAAAAGGATCCGTTCAGTTGAAATCGTGGTCCCTCACAAATTCAAAAAAGACCCATTTAGTCCCCCAAAAGGACTAAAATGGATTCACTTTGAATTTCTTAGGGACCATGAATAGCCTTTTTATTTGCTAGGGACTAAAGCGGGCATCGTAAAATTTGTTGAGGATCGAAAATGATATTTACTTTTTTTTTTATTTTTTTCATAAATATTTTGGTCATTTTATCGGGAGATAGAAGGTGCCAATAGGCCCCTTTAATTTAATAAAAAATAAAAATTACACTATTTACACAATTTACTTTAGGTGTAAGATATTCTAACAACTAATTAAGTTTACTACTAATGATATTACCAATCAATTTCATCGTTAGATCGATTATGTTGATCTAATAGTTATATTTATATTTATTTATTTTTTTATATGATTATGATTTTCATATTTAATAATTTATATTTATTTTCATCATACAATTAATGCTTTCACATTAAATATGAGAAATCGTAACTATACAAAGATGAAAATAAATATAATCATTAGATCCACATAATCGATCTAACGGTGAAATTATTGATAATAACATTAGTAGTAACCTTAATGAGTTGTTACAATATCTTTCCCTTTTATTTTAAGGTATGGTTTTTCTCACATAATATTTGAGAAAAATTCTCAGTGCAATTTTATGTTTTTCTCTTTTCTGTATTTTATGCAATCCACATTGCATTTTATGTGTGTACTAAAAAATCTCTTTCTTGTTATCAAAAAAAAAAAAACAAAACAAATCTCTTTCTCGTATCACAAGAGAAAAATTATACCCTTTATTTTATTCTTAATCTTTGGTGACTTTTCTTATTTGAATCACTCATTACAAGTAAATAGAGGAATGTTGAATTAAACACTAGCTTTTTTTCAGACTTTACTACTCAATAAAAGGTTCTGACAAATATAGACTTAAATGATATACAAGATATTATTATATAAATAGAAAAACTCCATATACATGCCCTTCGCTCCAATAACTTGGAGGACGAGGGTAACAAAGCACGTCTTGGCCACACGAAAAATGAAGTTGTAATTGCCTTCTATTTGCTCATATTGGCTTTTCCCTATATTCTTACTGCACATATCGTTGAAATATTTGGCTAGTTAACAGTGAAACTGGATTTCATAAGCTGAACCTTTCATCATATCAACTGATATGGTGACTCAAACAGCAGACAAAGCTAGTTTGTCGGTCTCCTAACCACAGAGAAATAACCAAGTTGAGAATGATGCTCCTGTACTCTGCCAGAATTTATCTTCAATTCTTGCTTTTGTTAAATAACACTTGCTTGAGCCATTTTTTTCTGGCCCTGAGCAGCTAGTAGCTCTGAATCCTGCATATATTTTGATTGCAACCCTTAATGGCAGAAACGTGATAGATAATGATAAGAAAAACATTCAAATCAACCAAAGCATGAGTTATTAAAAATTGAATGAAACTCAATCTGAAATCTAAGCTTTTTAGGATTACTAATCCTTGACATGGCATGAAAGTCCCTTTAACCAATAGCTATTAGTTAGGAGTTCAATCCTCATTACACTAATTCTTCAAACTAAATTCTAATCTCAAATAATGTTCATAAACAAAGGGCTTTCGGAGACGTTAGAGATATAAATATAAATCATTCACAAGCCTTTTCATTACGGCAAAAGTTTTGAGGACAATTACAACTTGATAAAGATGTTTCTACCACAAAATATATATATATTAAAAAAAAAAACTGAATCTTTAATGACAGCCCTGGATTCAAGAAAAGCTGTGAACTGTAGTATAGAATTTCCTCAACAAAATGCAGCATTATTCATCCTACTGAATCAATATTTCAGAACAAGTTTCTCTCACAAAATCACTAAGGAAGCATATATACATAATAGCATTTCTTGCTAATGATTCTTTTATCATACTGGTGCCATTCATATAGATTCTTATGTGACAGATTTTACCTGTACAATAGCCTGAGCACAAAGCTTCCCCGAAAGAACAGCGCCTTCCATTGAAGCTAAATATTTTTGTTTTGTGTAATCTCCAGCTAAATAGAAACCCTCTATAGGAGATCTTTGTATGGGGCGACAAGGTTCACAATTTGGAACATTTTTGTAAACCGACCTGAAACAATTTAGTCAGTTCCATTAGGATTCAGAACACAACTGAATGTAATGGCTATAAATGTCGTTAGTTCAGTAACACAAACGACATTCCACAATGTACCCCAAAAAATAAAGACAGTCCGCAATCCATGTTTAAAACAAAAAATTAAAGGAAATAATCCATCTTTGTGGGTATTCAACCAAACCTTGGTGTTTTAACAACATGGTACTTAACAATCTTTGCTTTGCTTTGGTCCGCAGATATTTCATCAGGAAAGAGTTTGGCAAGTTCAGACATTGTAGCACGAATAATATCTTCATCACTACGTGAAATCCATTCTTCAGCTGGTGCAAAAACCAACTCCAACATAGACTGGTTTGGGTTATAATATTCCTGCATGAGATGGCGAAACACAATTAACCTAACAACATTCCAACGTTCAATGATAACCAGACAAATGGCTATATGCAGATGAAATTCAGTCACAAACAACAAAAGATATTACATTAATAGCTGAAAGCTGAAATAATTTACAGAAAGAGAGAACCTATTGTTTATCCTGAAAGCGCTAACTCAATACATTTAGGTGTCTCTTTATTTATTTACAAATATATGCAGGGATATGCTAGCCTAGACCGTGTAGGCCACAAACTTTTGCAGGGGTTGAGGAAATACATTTGTGCAAATCAATGACATATGAGAAGAGGCTTTTACCTTGCAAGTTACTGACATGTCAGCATATACACTCAGAAGGGGGCTTCTGCATGAAGAAAAACATAAAATGTACAAGAAGATGAGTTGATGAAAATGTTTTATAATCCACAAATGCCATCCAGAAACCAAAGGAAAAAAGTCTATTTCGTTGTACTAAATATTTTGGTATTAAGAAACAAAATGCCATTCCAAGGTCAGGACATGCCACGAGCCCTAATGAGGTGTTGTCTCTCTCATGTTATTTAATGTTAGCAATAGCTAGGTCATTATCAACAACACATTATTTATTAAAGTGTAAACATTCATGGAGATGATATCTTCTATACTGTTTCCATACTACAAAAAAGACTATTCAGTAGTGTTTCTGATTCCATAAGGTTACTTTGCAATATTATGATGAAAAAGGTTCCTATCAGTACTCTTTATATGCTATATTTACCTAATTTGCCAACTAGAGGAGAAAATAATAACATATGAACCTTATGAAGCACAAAGCTGAAACATAATATGCATCTATGTATCACAAAAACCAAAAGAGATATAGTAAACAGCATTTCTATCCCTTCCAGACATCACAATTGTTTCAAAGTGTGAGGAAGACCTGCTAAAGAGAAGGTGATCATATGTGTTCTTCAGTTTTCTGTCAAACCTGCAAAGTATATAGTATGTGACACCAGTGGAGCTAATAATATAATCATCATTGACAAATATCACAAATTAATTTTATTCTTGTTATTCTGAATTTTGAAAAGATATATCAGTATAATGAGAGGAAAAATTTAAAATAGTAATAAGAAAAAGGTAAATTATTGCATCGGTTAGTAATAATGACATTAGTTTACATATTGAAATAGGTGTCCACAACACTATCGTCTTTATAATTTTGATTACCAATACTATTACAAGAATTCAATTGGAAGAAGAATATAAATTGTAAATTATGACGTTAATACAATTCAAGACAAATGGCACAGATTTCTATTCCATACTTTTCAGTGAATATGAGAGTTTTCCTATATTAGACAGCAAAATGATATAACGATGACTAATAATTTAAATTAAAAATTGAGTACAACACATGCATCGACATAGTTTTCAACATCAAAAGCCGTTACTGACCATATGTGAACATTTATGACTGGGACTCCAACTAATTTCTCCAATCTCTGGAAATATGGAATCTTTTTCCAGTTGTCGGGCAAAAGAAGCTTCAGAATATCAACTGTTTTTAAGAAAAAGAAGTCCTCAAAAATGTGAGGAAATGAAGATTAAGAACACCAGGCAAACAACTAATAATAGTGAGGAAATAAGAAAAAAATACCCGGAGTTGCAAACACATAAGCATCCCCTTCAATCACCTTATCATTATTTAATAAGAAGCTCTTTACTGTGCCATCATCATTTAGCTCAATTTTTTGAATGCGTGAATTGAGATGAACTTCACCACCCAAGGACTGAATATGATCAACAACTGGCATACAAAGTCTTTCTGGGGGATTTCCATCCAAAAAGGCCATCTTAGAACCATGCTTCTCCTATTAAAGATTTTAATAATATAAAGATTAGTTGGGTTTCATTTTGGAAGAAATTGTCATCCTTTAGTTTACATATAGATAAATTAAAGTCTACAAGAAACCAGTGTGTTTTTGTGCATGTGCGCGCAAGAGAGAGAGGGAGGGAGAGAGGGAGAAAGAAAACTTGATCCGAAGTTCCACAAACCCAGTATTGTGAAATGAAAAGAGTTTTACTAATCTGGTTCCAATCAAAAAGATACTGGAATGAAAATAAAATGACCTTGTCAAACACATAACGCTAGTGGAATAATGTTTAGGAAAAGGATTTAGACCGCACCTGAAGAAATCTGTTTAAAGCAATCAATATACATTGCATAGAAAGTTCATCAGGATTGATGAAGTTTAGTGCCTTTGACATTGCTATGAACACCTCTTCAGTTACTCGTTCAGGTACGCCCTATAATGAGGAGAAAATTGTTATTCTCAAATTATTTGCAATACAGATCATGCGAAGGTTGCCACCCGTTCAGATGAAATCAACCAAAGGCATATGAAATTTATTTCAAAGAATTAAATAGATATTAAGCCATAAAAATATAATATAACAACTACAAATACAACCACTGATATCCTTTCTTTATTTCCCAGTAATGTAAAACTGTAAAAGAATTTCAATAAAAAATATATTTTATTTCCCAATAAAAAAGCCTTCTATTAGTGACACATTTGCTAAAGAGAATATCAGATAAAAAGACTATGGAGTAGGGACCTCTTTTTCCTTAGAAGGAGAGGTGGGATAAGAGTGCATGAATATAAGGATTGCAACAGATACACTCTCCTCTATACATTGGGAGTTTCCATATATGAGTTGTTTGCTCATTCATTCTGAGTGTTGTTATAAAAAGATCTTTCAGTTCATTATTTAATTCAAAAAAAAAAAAAAAAATTATCATAGTTTAAGTTTTCAAATTGATAAATATAAGGGTTTTATTTTTCTTATGTTGCATGAGATAATTTGTCTCATGCAATACATAAAAAAGTGGGTGGGACCCATTAAAAAAAAGAGAAAAAAATAAAAAGTGGATCCCACCTATTTTTTTTGTGTGTTGCATGAGACAAACATAAGAAAAGTAAAACCCTAAATATAAATGGCATAAAAACAGAGCAATATAGAGCTTGATCTGAGTTAATAATTTGAATTCTGATGATAAAAGGACCCCCTATCATGGTAACTTGGATGTCTTTCTAAATCACCCCATTTCAGAAAACTTATCATTAAGATGGCTAAAACTTCATTGACAAACTGACAATACTGTTCTCTGCAATTTATAAATCACAAAAGGCCATGAGCTTGACTGGTGATATGGTCTAGTTACTTAAATCTATTAATGGATAGCTAAAGTTACACAATCAAGACAACGACTATACCTGCTTTCTCATCCATTCTTTAACAGAAACACCATCTTGAGCCTCAACATATGCCTGTCCACCAAGGATAGCTGGCAGAAGTCCAACTGCAAATTTGATTTTCTCTGGCCAAGTCAGCATCTCATTGTTCCTCAATATTGCCCATATTCCTGTTATCACATTCAGAGCATGCAACTTGTAAACACAGGTTAACATTTAGGAAGAGAAAAGCTAAAGCATAATGAAACACAATTCTAGAAGAGGAATGCTGCAAACATTTAAAAAAAGAAGGAAAACTTAAGCATTATTTGGTTCTTTTTAAAAAAGACAAATATCTTCCTGTCCTGCAAACTAGATTAGTGAAGAAAGAAAAAGAAATAAGAAAAAAAAATATAGAAATCAAGCTTAAACCCCAAAATGCATGTTCTCTATTTGTGTTCTCAATTTTTCAATTTACATAAAATGGAACCAGTTTAACAAATCTTGTTTCAATGCTTATCAAATGCACCAAGATATGTTCAAAATCAAAATTCAACCGGTATATTGTGTTAAAACTTCCAATGAAACTAAAACTTTCTTAATCTGAATTCTGGTTTTTGAGGCACTACCCAGAACACTGGCAGGAAAATTGCTAGATAGAATCATAAATTTTGCAGCAGACAAATGCAAATTCCATTATCTAAGTCTTACTAAAAATAGAAGGCATCCCATTCACTTTATAGCTGCATTGAACTTCAGGGGGGCATATGTAAAGAACCAATTCAACCCAAAACTTAAGCTGGTGGGTGAGGGCTTTTTAATGGTTTTATATATTTCAACGCGCCCCCTCACACGAGAGGCCACTGGGCTTGAAGGATGGACAATGCACAGGCCCACCTACCTGTGCGAACAAAGAAATTCCACTTGAAAGAAAGTGGGGATCGGCGAGAATTGAACCCGGGACACGAGGCTCTGATACCATGTAAAGAACCAATTTAACCCAAAAGCTTAAGCTAGTGGGTGAGGGCTTTTTAATGGTTTTATATATTTCAACAGCATATTTAATGCACACATATATTTAGTCTTCCATCTTACCATTTAACGGGGCAGGAAGGACTTCAAGGAAATCGAATCGACTAAACTCTCCCGGCTTACTTGGCATAGCAAAAATCATAGAATGCTCCTTCCATTGTAATCGATCATTAATACCAAGTTCTCCGAAAAGGTTCTGCACATTAGGGTAAGCCCCAACTACCAAAAAAAGAAAAAAAGGAAGACATGTAAGGCAAGGATAACTACAAACAAGGACTCCAATAATTAAAATAACCATATTGATTAAATACTAGACATGATTTCCGGTAAATGATTCATTTTGAAAGAAAAACTAAAAAAGAGATATCAAAATAGTTAAATACGTGTGCCAAGGACTAACCAGTCCAAAAGGACAGTTAGGAGAAGGTCAAATTGCCCACTCATACAAAAGCCCTTTGAGATTGAAGCTTCGACAAAGCACAGGTTAACCCAAACCTTTTTGTTGAAATTTAATTTTTAATCAGAGGAGCGGAGCAGCAAGGATCAAAATCCTAACCACTTGGTCATGAAGGCAAAAGGTTTTGATATTGTATCAAGGACCAACTCTTCCAAGAGCTTAAGCTATTAGGATAAAGCCAAAAAATGGTTTTGTTATGTACTTTTTTTATATTCTTTACTTTCTTTCTCCTATCCCATGGTGTCTTTTGTAGCTTTACGAAGCTTTTTACTCTCTCTTTTTCCCTCTCTTTTATCAATGGAAAAAAAGGTTCACTAAAGGAATTATATTATTAAATTGAAAGAAGGTAGAATTTTTCAGAAGGAATTAAGGAAACAAATATATAGCAGAAAATGTTAAGTGAAGCCTGAGATTATAATGGACCTACAGAATATGTGTAGGCCTGTCTCAAACCAGTCTCCATCTTCATCTTTCCATGCAGCAACCTTAAAAAATGAAACAATAGTATAAACACACAATACATTTAAAATTATGTTATAAGAAATAAGTTGCATGTACTGTGGTGATCTTCAATGAACCTGCTAATGAAGTTCAAAATTATCAATCTGATGTCCCATAAAATTAATCCAGAAAAGAAGAACTCAAATATTAATCACATAAAGCCAACGCATCCATTAGATTGTCATGGAACAATCAAATAAGAACAAGTTTCTTATTTAATTAACAGCAAGGTAAAATGATGAACAGAAATAGCACAAAGTGACAACTTAATGACTAATGGGATTAAATTAGCAGGAAAACCTTTCCCCCAAGTACATCTCTTGCCTCCAGCAATACAGGCTTATGACCAGCATCTGCCAAATATTTTGCAGTTGATAAACCAGCCAATCCTGGGATAATTTGTAATATACATTAATCCAAAAGAGAAAGGGAGACCAAAACTCATGTGCAAAAACAATTTAAATATCCAGCATGACATTATGGTACCTTTAATTCAAAATTTCATGAAAAATTGCACACACTAAAACCGCAAAACTTTTTTCTTTATTGACACTGGATCTTGTCAATGCAATCAAGCCTTTAGATTTGTACATCTATTTAATCAAAAGAAAGAAACTCCTAATGCCTAACAGGGGAATGGATTGATTGGATTCTCTCATGACATGAGATCATGTGAGAGAATTTCAACTGTCTAGATACAGATCAAAGGTTATCAATTTTTCACATTTTATCTTAATTCATTTTCCCACATCACCCTTGATTTGTATCAGAGAGTTGAGATGCTCTCACATTACCTCATCTCTCAAAAGAAATCCATTCCAACGGCAGGCATCTAAAATGCTTCTGCTTAAGATATCAAGCTAAAAGCTCATCATATAAATGACAATCTAAGCCCACCCTCACTTCAAAACCAAAAAGGAAAATAAAAAAAAAAAAAAAAATGAGTAAATATCATTTTTACTCCTCAGCAAATTTCATGATGACTGTCACTAGCAAATAAAAAGACTATTCGTGGTCTCTGAGAGATTCAAAATTGACCCATTTAGTAGAAATCGTGGTCCCAAACAAATTCAAAAAAGACCCGCATTGAAAAAATCCCTCACTAAAATGGGTTCACTTTGAAATTTGTTGTTCACTTTGAAATTTGTTAGGGACAACGAATAGCCTTTTTATTTGCTAGGTACTAAAATGACCATCATAAAATTTAAAAGGTATTTACTCTAAAAAAATTAACATTAGAAGACAATGCAAAACCCAAGTGAAGACTCAGCAACAGGTCCTAATCTGAAAACACCCAGTATAACCAAATCAAGAAAAACCACAAAGTTGGTGACAAAGATAAGATTTTGGTGCATTAAATGAAATGGGTATGAGCATAACTTTCTTGTTACCTGCACCAGCAATAACAACCTTCAAGGGTTTGGTTGGACGAGGAGAAGCACGAAAAGTTGAAGACAAGTAAGCAGCTTCAAGGAAATTAGCAGTACTCTCAAGCTCAGGGCGTGGATAATCGACGCAAACTACCCGCAAGGAAGAGCCACGGTTCCTGAACCTGATGCTCTTAGAAGAACGAATTGAAGCAAGTCTCAAACTAAGACCCATGGACTCGCTCCCACCAAATGATAACGAAATTGTGTTATCTGAGTTCACATTAGAACCGAATTTGGAAATGTTTCTTGCTCCAATTTGCCAATTCAAGTTCGCCACAGAGACACAGCCACACACAGCCATTGAGCCCAAGATTCAAACAAAGCCTGAAGGAAGGAAGGAAAGAGGAGCGAGCGTGTTACTCTTGCGGAATTGAAGTGATTGAAATTGAATAGATGCGTTATAGCATTTTGAAAGTTAATGAATAAAAGAAGTTGAAGTAGTAAGTTGAAGTAGTAAGTTGAAAGTACCTAAGAGAGAGAGAGAGAGAGGTTGGGAATGGTGGCTAATGGTAATAATGGTGGGAAGTGGGAGCAAGAAAAACAAGGAGTTGGTGGATATTGCACCACGCCATTATTTGTAGCATTTGTTGGAACATAGTTTGGGGGTTGGGGTTGTAAACTTGTAATGTGTAATATTTTATGTGTTTTATAAGAATATTCTTGAGTGGATAGCGAGGAAGATTACGACAAAACAAAAACACCATCCAACCCACTTTTGCCTGTCTTAGTATAGTATTTAGTAGAGGTTATAAATTGGGCACATCACTCCTCACTCGTCATCAATCTATCAAAAAATGAATCAGTCTATTCGGTTCTATTTTTTAAAGTGAATTAAAAAACTCAAACTCGCTCCATTCCGTTTAGCGAGTTGGGTATTTTACATTAATTCACCTTTATGCCCACTATCAATCTACCAAAAAATGAACTCACCCCCACCCATTTTTAAGATGGGTTGAAAAATTCATTCCACCTCACCCGATTTAGCAGGTTGGCCCGCCGAACCAAGCTCATTTTGCCTGCTCTAGTATTTAGGTTTGAAATGAGAGTGAAAAAATATATATGACATAATTATGGGAAGATTACAATTATATAAAAATAAATTAATGATTATGATTTTATAATGGGACAGGATATTGTGACACCCAAATAAAGTTATGACCAATGTTACGACCAATCATCTCACCGTTAGCGTAACGTCCGGCCGCTTCAATAATCAACGACTATCCCCACATACCTACATACTAACACGAGACTTTTCAGTGTGCTTTTTTCTCACTCGTACACTTCCTGTGAGAACTTCCCAGGAGGTCACCTATCCCAGAATTGCTCCAAGTCAAGCATGCTTAACTGTGGAGTTCTTCTGTTCCGGGCTACCGAAAAGAAAATGCATCTTGTTAGTATAGGTAGTTCAAATTAATTCCTATAAGCTATCTCAAACTGTGCTCGTACCTGCACAGTCTTTGGAATCCCTCTTTTTCGGTTGTCGATTCGATTCATTCATGCATGTAACCCCCATTGGAAGCCTGTCAGGAGTCGCTCCTTGTTCGTGCCTCTTTGCACCGGCTATCACTTCTCGCCCTCGTCAACGATCGGGATGTTACAGTTAGATTGGTAGTAACGATCCGACGATCCTCGTTTAATCCCTAAATATCCCCTGTTTTTGCTGCTCTCTCTACTCCCCCTTCTCTCTCTTCCCTTCGTCGCCTCCTCTCATAGTCAGACACGTGACGGCGCCGCTGCCCATATCCTCCGTCTCGCCGTCGCCACTGCACTCTACCACCACCGCTGTCGTTTATCCCTTATCCTTTATCGAATTAAATTGATAGATCAGGCAGATCAGAAAAATCGAACCTGGTATATCTGGTAAAAATCGAATTTGGTTGTAAAAATCGAACCCTTATACATATATATCATTCCATTAATATAATTAATAATTCTATGAAAAATCGAATTAAATCGGTAATTCAGACAGATCAGAAAAATCGAACCTAGTATATCTGATGAAAATCGAATTTTGTTGTAAAAATCGAGCTCTAGCTCGTGTATTCGGAGAAGCTCTCCGCGGGATGCAGTGGCGGCGCGGCGACGGAGGAAGACGACGCCGTCGGACGTCGGGACAGAGGATATAGGCAGCGCAGGCGGTGGCAAAGTATATAGTTATCAATATTTTTTTCTCTCCTTTCTTTTATTAATATTCATTCATCTTCTTTATACGGTTATTATCCCCACGTAACTATCTCCATAGAAATCCATTTACGTTTGCCTTGTTTTACTACAGCATACGGATAGGGATAGGAATTTTAGAGTTAGATGCGTCTCGCTTTACATATTGGAAATCCACCCAATTTCCAATAAAACGGGGTACTTGCAACAACAAAAATCAAAATACAGTAACCAACTATATATTTTATTTCTCATATTCACATGCCTTATGCATTCACTCCTAAAAATTCTCTAACTTTTTTTTGGACTATGCTTTGGACATGCACATCCAATGATTACGACAAATCATTAAGCTTCCCAATATAAATATTAATTTTCAGGTAATATTTCTCTCCATAGAATAATATAATTTCATAGTGTTTCTAATTTTTCTGTTTTCTTTTTCTTTTTCTTTTTTTCTTTTTTAATAAATAATGAGACCCACTATATGATTGTATCTACAACCTATTACATAAAAGTAATATAACCTTTAATTTTTAGGTATGAATGTATTTCATTTTAAAGAATATAGAATTGTGTTACATTAATCAAAATTATAATATTTTTATAATATAGGAAAGATTACACAATAAAAATCATAATAAAAGAAAGTGAAAAAAATTTAATTTTAATATTAAAAAGAAATAGTTTTTTTAACTCAAAATGATTGTCCTTTAAAAGAATAAATATTTTTCTTAATTTTTAAAACATAACTACCATTTTCATTACTAACATTTTTTTTATTTTGATTCATTTTAAATGAGAATATTTAATAGATAATAAGTAATAGTATAACTCGGTTATATATATATATTCGTTTATTTTATTTTTTTTGGTAAATATATATTCGTTTATTTTAAATAAACAAAATATCTTTTAATAAAAAAATTTAAAATACCTCTTACAACCAACGTAAATATTAAGCTATTTTTTTTAGGGGAAAAAATACCAATTAAACTTTTTTCACTACCAAAATCTCAATTGTGGATCGATTATGTTGATCCAACGGTTATATTTATTTTTGGCAAGATTGGCAAGGAAGCTGGCATGCCATGCAACCTCTGCCCCCATCCCGCTTGCCCTAATTCTTTGGTTTCCCTGGGTGTATGTGCTTGCCCAGAGTGCAGTGGGACACTTGTATTAGACCCAGTAAGTGCTCCCAAGTGGCGGCTTTGTTGCAATATGTGCAATTGCATAGTTTTTCTTGCACAAGGTGCTCATAGAATCTCCACAACTCAAGAACGGTGCAACGATTGCGACTCTTTAATCATAGAAGTAGACTTCAACAAGAAAACAACCGTACAAAGGTGAAAGTATTGTCATGATTCCCCAAATTTAAGGTGAAAGTATTAAATATGAAAAATCATAACCATACAAAGTTGAAAATAAATATAAAATATTAAATTTGGAAAATCATGACCATACAAAGATGGAGATAAATATAACCGTTGGATCCACATAATCGATCTAACGGTGAGATTGATTGATAGTAACATGGTAGTAACACAACTTTGTTGTTACAATATCCTTCCCCATTTTTTTTTTTTATGATAAAAAACATCAATAAACTATTTTCACTGCAGAAACTTTGTAATTGTTGCATTGGAGCCCTTAGTTTACTGGAATTCTTAAACAAAAACAAAGAATTGAAGAAATTCTTTGTACAAATAATTGCATTAACTAAACATAGAGCGAAAGAATGGGGAAAAACAAGTTCTTTGAATAAAATTGTGTAAATCACAAATGTCATTTGTGCATTTGTAATTGTAAGGTTCTACTTCGTTACAGGGTAAATTTGAATACTTAAAAACCTTCAACTCCGCTTCATTTGCTATTTGTTCTTCAAATCGAGTGAAACCTTAAGAACAATAGATAATTTTGCCAAGAATAAATTTATAGAAACTGAACGACCAATAAATCAGCGAAGGGATAACTCGAACTATGAGGTAAATATTCTTGTTTTTTAAAACATATACAAGTTATATATCTATGGACATGAGGAGCAGCAGAACCACTAGCTAGAAATCCCGGAAACTCATCTTTGGATCCATCATTTTTCCACCCCCGCGTCCTCTGCCTCTATATCCGCCTTTTCTTCCTCTTCCTCTTCCTCGTGAACTCATATACTTGAAGCCTCTTCCATGTTTCATCTCCACAAGGGAATGTAGTAACTCATCACAAAGAATGCAACCACGGTGTAAGGTAGATCCGTCTTCCAGAGGAGTTGTTTTCTTGTTGAAGTCTACATCTATGATTAAAGAGTCACAATCGTTGCACCGTTCTTGAGTTGTGGAGATTCTATGAGCACCTTGTGCAAGAAAAACTATGCAATTGCACATATTGCAACAAAGCCGCCACTTGGGAGCACTTACTGGGTCTAATACAAGTGTCCCACTGCACTCTGGGCAAGCACATACACCCAGGGAAACCAAAGAATTAGGGCAAGTGGGATGGGGGCAGAGGTTGCATGGCATGCCAGCTTCCTTGCCAATCTTGCCAGAATTACCAGTTTTTGTTGTATTGATGAGTGCTTCAATACCTTCAAATGGGGGATTGCTGTAGCAGTATGGGCATAGTGGGAATGATTTACCCTCTGGACCCATGGAGCAGATCAAAAGCTCAAAATTATCCAGAGGACAAGACAATTCCTTGTACAGCTGCAGAAACAGTTAATGCAAATGTGGGTTACATGTTGCGCACATCACACAACACAATACAGCGACAGACAATATCAAATAAATGAAAACAGTAAATATCAAATGGGTCTCGGTTACATTAACCTTCCTAAGTGATGTTGCTAAACAGGTAACTGAACTCAACCTTGGAGCAATGTTCTTAGACACCAAATTACCAAAACCCAAACCCCCTTCGTTCTTATCTTTGTTCCATATCTTTGTGAGTAGCCCAAACAACAATTAAGATGATTACACGTTTAGAAAGGTTACAAAGGAATTGAATGGTGAAAAGGTAAGCTAAAAACGCTCTGGCTCATGATCTGACAAACAAGTGAAGTCACTGGTGCATACTAGCATATGTAGTGTTAGTAACAATCTTAAGAGGAATGTCCAAAGGCACCCTCCAATTATAGTGGCAGGGCTGGTTGCTCAATGCAGCCATTCTTAAGGAAATCTAAGTTTGAAAGCTATAACAAAGATTCTGACAATTAAATGGCAAGCTCCAACAGCCTTCTGACATGTAGATCAGAGGTCTTGAGTGCTGAAATTCCTAGGGCTCTGTATGATATTCTTTTCAAGGTGAAAGGCACGAATGATTGAAAGGAAGTTAGATTGATGTAGGACAGGGGAGAAAATAGAAGGAAGAGTGGCAGTCGAGAGGAGGGAGAGACCAACTGAAACAGAGAAAGAGTGGAAGTCTTTACTCTTTAGAACAAGGAAGGGTGAGAAAGGGTAAAGAGGGTTACTGAAGACAATCACTCATAATATTATTTTCTTTTCATAGAAACCATTCACAATAATATCAATTCATCAAAATTGAACTGTTTTACATGGGACCACATATGAAAACAGCAAGCGAATTTAGAATTGTTAATCAAAATAGGATTAAAAATCTTAAAGAAGCAAGGAAATTTGACAGTTTACAATATCAAAGATGATAACAACTCAAGCAAAGAGGAAAAGACAGGTTGAGCTGGAGATCAGATATAAGTTGCTACTGTTAGACAGGTTATTTGATACTACCTTGATTGTGCCCTTCTGTGGAAGATTATAAACCTCCTCACATGTAGAACAATATAAACGTGGTGGCTGAGCAGATATGTACTTCATATATCGCAAGCATTTACCACATTTACTCAGAATACGCCCTGACTCAGCAAGTGTAGAAAATTGTGCTTCAAATAATGCATCCATATCTTCAATCTGAGCCAGATAGCAAGCAACAGAATTAGTATAACAATGTAGCATTCATCCATGAACACTGCAACTTAGTCGCAAATGTCATGGAGAATCATGGTGGACTATATTTGGACTTTGGAGACAAAAGAATATAGAACGAAGCAGTTAAACATGTTATGATCAAATAAATGCAGCAGGCAGCAACTCACAGATACTAAAGTTCATCCACACAATCTCCTGCACCTCTGATAATCCTACAGTAATATTCTTTCAAAACTTATTCTTATCCCTAAAATATAACAACTATTCTGGTATCCTAATGTAATGAATTAAACATGAATCTACAAGTATCATGCTAAGTAACACGCCACTGATGTCATGCATCATTATCCAGTACTTGTGTTCTTGGAAAGTATACTCTTGGAATGCAGTACAAAGAGATTCAGTTTTAGTGTGTTATGCCTCGTATAGTTACTTGGGCAGCAAGGATGAGATGACTAAGGGTTAAGATGGGAGTTTAAGTTGTAATTACCCTGCACATGTGGCAGGTAGGAGTCAGGAAGGAGTGAAGTGAGGTGTTAAATCTGGTAAGGGAAATGATAAAAAGGCTGCAAGGGAGAGGGGGGAGGAGGCAATCATTCAATAAGGAATTGGGGCCTTAGGGCAGCAGAGATCATATTATGTAAGATGATATTAAACTTGATAAAAATAGAAAGAAAAAAGTTAGATTTAGCAGGCTTACACAAAATTAGAGCAGCATCATAAATACATTCTTACAAAGTAAGATCCGTATAGCACTGAGTATAAATTTGTACATATATACATATGGCTTTATTTTTTATCCATGGGCGGAGGAGTTCAAAGTTTTACACAAGCATGTTTTATTAATAAAAAGTTTGCCATAGAAACATGTGTAAATGGGAAGGCTGAAATTAAAAATTGAAAGATGGAACCAAGCCAGGAAAATAAGAGTATGAACTAATCAAATCAAGTACAATCTGACTGAAAACAAGGGTATGACTTAATTTTAAATCTTTAATCAAACAAGTTCAGAAGAACACAATGTCCAGGTTGGAGGGTCAGGGAAGGAGGATCAGTGTGAAAACAAACTTAAATTGAGAGAAATAATTTAGTTGAGAATAAAATAAACAGACAAGAACCTATCATGTGAAAATTAAAAAGAATTACATAGTCATAGAACCACATCGTGACCAAGAACAAGCACTAGAAAACAGTTAGCCAACCTTCTTGACAAAGTAACTAAATTTCTGCTTGAATTGTTGGATAACATGCTGGACTACACGACGATGATCTACCTGACCCTTAGCAATAAGAGTAATTTGTTGCTCGATGAAGCTACGGATATCGGGCAGGCAGAGGTCTGGATCAATTGATTGATAACCTCTTACTAAAGTTATACCTAACGTGGTTGGGACAAGCTTCCTGCCTGCTTGTACCTGCAATTTGATGTGAGATGAATATCCAGACATTGCAGAAAATGATACACAGACACATATCTATATCCACTACCTGCACATAATTCCGCTCACATATGTTGTTAATATGTACAGGAATTGATGCATCTGTGCCTATTCCATTCTTCTCCATCAGGGAGATCAGCTCACTTTCACTAAGATAATCTGGAGGTGTGGTACACCCCTGTAAAACTTATGGTGTTAGCTCTCAGTAATATACAAGAAATTGAAATGTGACATGAGTTTCATCCTTCTCTCTTCTTCCATGAAATGGTTATATATGATCCCACCATGCCAAACAATTATTATATTTGAATCACCTATATGGCTTTACCCAATAACACATCACCTAAACCAAAAAAAAAGGAGGAGGAGGAGGAGGAGGTGGAGAAGCTGAAAGACTAGTTTGGACAAGAAATCAGGATCACATCAAAAACACTGTATACAGAAACATAATTTTAATGGGGAGGTTACACAGTTACCTCATATAGGTCCACTTTTGATACTTCTATTTTCTGCCCTTTTGTAAATGACGGAATATTTTTATCATTTATGGCCAACCAAGGCATGATAGCCGTAAATCCTTTGGTGATAACATTGTGCCCCGTACAATGAAAGGACTCTCCACCAATTGAAAACTCAACCTTTCTCCTGGAAGGAGGACAACATATGTACTCAGTAATTCAGTATGGTTTACCATTATCAAAATGATTAAATATGATAACAAAGAGAGCCCACAACAAGCATAAATTAACCAGATTGTCTCTTATAACATTCAATCTAAACAAAAGGCAAAGGACATTTGAGGAATCACAGGAATGAACCAAAACCATAAAAGTATAATTGAGAATTGTTGTTGAAATAGTATAGCATTTACTTTAAATACTTGCAGTCCGGAGACACTGTCCCTATGAAATGTTGACAAATATATTGGTATAGCTTCCAAGCATCATTGCCTAGCATATCCTCTGCTGCTGATCTCATTGGAGTAATGGGAGGATGGTCACCAGCATCTGTTCCCACTCGAGGTTTTTGATAACCATTGGTAAGTAGCCCTTGTACATAGTTACCCCATGTTGGATTATTTGTTTGTGCAGAGAGTGCAGCACGAAAGTCAAATGAAGGGGGGTAAGCCGTGCTTTCTGTGCGTGGATAGCTGGAGAAGCATCATGCAGAACAAATCAAAGGTTATTACATCCTACAAGTTATGTAAATATTGCATTACGAATATAAAAGACTGACAAATTACGAGAAAACCTGATGAAGCCTTGAGTATACAAGCGTTCAGCTAGTTGCATGGCCATCTGAGGTCCAAATCCTAGAGCACTTGAAGCAACCTGGAAAGAACAAACATTGCTACTTAAGTTATTTTTATCAAACAAGGGTAACTAAAAAGAAAGGCAGATATTCAGTAACTCTAGCAAATTTCAATTCTCTACTCCTTTATTTCATTTAGGAAAAAAGGAACTATATTTTGGGTTGAAAGTATAGTGGAGAGAGGAAATATATAAAGTACGGGCAAAAAGGAGGATATATTCTCCAAAGCAATGACAATAGAAAAAGAAAACCGAAAAAAAATAAAAAATTATGCTGACTCCAAAACCTCAGGTAACCTTACCCATAACCTTGCCAAGGAAGAACGCCATGGCAAAGATGCATCCAGCATTATGAGCAGTAAGCCATTCAGTTAAAATACAATTCCTATGGTGGATTTTTAGTAGTATTAATGTTTCCGTTTCCCTCATCCTTAATCAGATACTTGGGCAGAAATCAGGAAGTAAAGTCATCAGGCATCATCATCATAAACACACAAATGTGAACATCAAAATAACATTTTTCAAACTCTATTTTATCCCCATTTAGTGCAAGAATGAAGTATGCGGTTTTGGCACATAATCATTTAAAAATAATTTATATTTTATTTACATCCATGCATTAGTTCAATGGCCCATGAAGTATTTAGTGGGTCCATAATAGTCAAACAGTTCTTTCTTCCATTTGCTAACCAATTATACGTATGCCCAATACCAGTTGGCTTTAAAGGAAAATTCCATATTTATAGTGATGGAATTTTGCATCTAATACAGACAATTTAAATGCTATTATTACTTAATAGAGAATAAAACACTATTTTCCGTAGTTGTTTACCAACCTTCAGAAGATTCACTGTGTTTAGACCAACAGGGCGACTTTTGGTTTCCTGTTTTTCTGATATGTCAGTAACTTCCAAAAGTCCATCTCCGGTAACCAGCTTATGAAACATCATAGTAACCTTCAATAGCATAGAAGTATCAAAAGGATGTCTTTTGTTAGCGGTTTGAGACAAAGAAAGAACCAATTATATAAGAGAATAGAAATTTTTACATTCATGTCAAATAATTTGCTACGCTGCCATTCTAGCTGAATTTCATAGCCATGTAGAATAATGTAAGGGTGCAAACTCCAAAACTTTTCTGGCTTGAAAGTATTTATTTGTAGATACCGCTGCACGCAAAAGCCTAGGGTAGGAGTTTGACACGGTCCATAGCTGAAATATGCAGCAATTAACATATTCAATTATTTCATCAATGTTTAACCTACATGAGACTATTGACCCAAAAATGTGATAATTCCTACTATTGAGTAAAGTTAAGATGCCTGTAGATCTTGCGAAGTAAGATATTGTAGCTTGCATTACCAGTTGGCAATGCATGCCAAGCCTGGCAACACCTGTAAAGAACCTTGGGATACACCACCCCAAAAGCTAGCTCAAAGGGTGGGAGTGCCCAAGACCTTATAAAGGCCACATTAGTTGCTCATACAACCAATGTGGGACTATATATCTCAACACGCCCCCTCACGCAAGAGCCCTTTTAGGCTAGAAGCGTGGAAATTGCACAGGCCTATTTTTGGTTTACCTTTTGTGCTTTTGTTTTAAATTCCACTTTAAAGTGGGGGACGGTGAGGCTCCGATACCATATCAAAGAACCTTGAGATACACCACCCACAAAAGCTAGCTCAAAGGGTGGGAGTGCCCAAGGCCTTATAAAGGCCACATTAGTTGCTCATAACACCAAACCATTTCCAGGTCCCAAATGTGTAACTGAACATAAATGGCAGAACAGAACAAAGCCAAGCCAAGCCATAATAAAGACATTATAATTTATTATAAAGGGAGCACCAGCTGCTTGAATTAAAAATTGGCAAGGAAATCAAACCAGGATACAATCTCATAGTACAAATTGTCCCAAAAACCTGAGCTAAAAGCAAATGGATTCATGATATATACCAAGCTAATATTGAAAACACTCATATCATTGCAATAACAGAAAGCTTCTGAGTCCAAATAATGTCTTCAATATTTTTAAACTAGAAGAAACATAATTTTTTAAGCATGGGGATCTCAATATGGTTGACAGTTTGGTGTGGTTCGGTAGTGCTCAACCGCCTGAGATTGCTCCAGTCCATTTACAAGCCTAAAACCAAGCAAACCCGCATTGCAATCACACCAACTCAATAATTAATTTTTTACATTATTTCCATAGCTTGTTTTACATTTGAAGTGAGAAGGAAATAACACCAGTAATTGCAAACCTCTATTCAGCTCATTGTTACTCTGGGATATGCACAACTTACTTTATTCTGCTTTCTAATAATTCTAAAGTCTCAACAACAAAATAGGACTACCGTACTTCATCAATTTAAAAAAGCTTAACTAATTAGAAAAATGGCATAGCAGGAATTAAAAGATAAACAACAAGCAAAAAGACAGAAGAGAGCAGAAAACCAACGAGATGACTCTGGAATCTAGGTTCCCATATTTTCCCTGAAAAAAACTCGTCTGAAATCGAGTAAAGGCAACTCCAACTTTCAAGTCTATCTCTTGCCTAGCATCAACAGCCAGTGCCTCATCTCTGTTGGGTCTGACAAGGTTGTCTAGTGCCTTCAGAACATCTTTCTCAGTAACAGAAGAAAACCGAGCACGATAAACATCATTTATATTGAAACCAGTTGACTCTATAACTGCAACAACATTCAACGTTGCAAATGGTTCAACATATTATTTGGATTTCAAACTTGATTATAAATCATTTCAAACAACAACTGAATGTGAAGGCATGCTTCTGGGTTTAAACAAGATATCCGAGTATAATGCAAGGTGAGATTTATTATTCACTAAGAATGGGGAAGGAAAAATTAAATATTGGGCAGGCCAATCTCTAGTTGTGTAGCCGATACATGCAAGGCACTGACAAGTAAGTGGAGAAATAATTCCTTGACATAAACCCAAAATGACAATTGGCTTAAAGAAAAAGAAAAATAATAACAACGATAGTGATATATCTTAAAGAGAATAAGAATATAGTTACCCTCAAAACATATATTTTCTCCTTCACGGTCACAATCTAACCACAATACCAAGTAACGACATCCACGAGCTTCTTGATTCAAATGTCTACAAATATGCGCCTAAATGAAACATATGTTAATAACTGCAGGACATCACTGAAACAAAATCAAATGTAGATAACAGATCTCCACAGCCAGTAAAACATAATTCTTAAGCAGTTAGCATTAATGGAACTAACACTTACCAAAATGTAAGGGAGAAGAATAAAGGCAAAGAAAACAGTTTAAGTCATTATATAATCAGGCTTTTTATACACCCAACAAAAATATTTAAAACCATAACAAGTCTCACACCACTGAAATAGCAGGTGCTAAAATAAAGAAACAATGAGAGAGTTTAAAAAAACATCTTTAGACCCTTGCTATGAGTCAAGATAAAGTGAAACTTTGAAATGATATCAGAGCCTCTTTGACCAAGAATTTTATACTCTACAGCTCAATTCTCATTTCCCACATTATTAAAAGTAAATCTAAATAAACAAAATTGTGAGAAGTGAGGGCATTGTCCACATTTAAAGGCCACTATGTTCACATATGAGGACATGTTAGAGTTATAGCAACTCATGGCTTCAATGCTTTTCAAAGCTGTTAAGGCTTTCCTTCTAAAAGCAATACAAAGTTTATAGATTTCTTCAACTTTTTCTTCAGTCAGCTGATGTGCACAAAAGGACCTTCATTACCCCTGAACTCTTTCCTCTGCGTGTGCTTGTGGGTACAAGGGTAATGCAACATTGAGTTGTGGGGTTAGCCATCGCCTCCCAATAAATTCTACAAATCTCTTAATAATATGTGTTTTATATATTGCCTACCTTCAGCCCCGAAAGCCTATCTCTTGCAGCTCCAGCTTGGTATTCAAAATTATGAAAACATAAAAAATGCATGAAAAACCAAAGAAAAGTTCCAAAACAATTCTTCCAGATGAATTTCTGAGAATATTCAGAAATGATTAAAAAAATATATATCATTACGCTTCAGGAAATGTATAGAGACAGATCACTAACGAAAATTTTCTTTTATTATCTGTTCTTAATTCTTATTATAAGCATATAAAGCACCTTGAAAATGGGTCTCAGTCAGGAAAACAAGGACAAAAGCATTCTATCTTTCCCCAATAACTGAAAATAATGCATAGTGATTATATGAATTGATAATAGAGGAGCTAATACTTAAAGGATATATTTGTAAAGAAATACCTTCGGGTTTGATTCAGTCTTCATAACCTGAGCTTGAAAAAGATCTAATGGATCTGTAGCTGTCCAATCTTGATATTTACCAGGAAAATCTACACTAGATTATCAACAAATGATAGAAAAACTGCAGTTAATACTCAAACCACTAAGGATTGGACATGTGCAGTATGCAAAGAGACCAAACACAAACAGCATGGCTTATAACATAAACTGTCGATTGATCATAAAATGAGTAGAACACAAGGCACTTGCTGCTTGCTACACCTCCAATGACTATAAGATTATACCGTAAACTAGATATGAATGTTCATGCCAAACAACTCCAGTGATTTAATCATCACATCACTCGTGCACTATCTTTTCCTTCCTTGACCAGACAGAACATCATCATAAAATTAAAAAATCTTGCTTTCCATGACTTTCATTGTGAGTTTCTACAGTATTCATTAGCACTGCATCTAATGCAACTTTCAACTTGAAGGACAAGGAATGACGAAAGCAGTACCAACAGACCATAAAACATTTCAAAAGAATATATATAAGTGATCATTTATTTCCTTTGAAAATTGATAAGGAAGAGGACCTGAATACATGCCCAATAACTGATGTCACTTTAAAACGTGCTGAGGATCCAAGAAACTTCCCCTCAAATTCATGAACTTCTGTGCTTCCCTTTCTTGTAAACATCTGTACACATAAATGTGCTTCAAAATGTCACTGATACTGTCAAAAAATAATATGCAAAAAATCGTAACATTCTAAATCAAAAAATTGAATAATAATAATAAAGAAAAGAAATACCACACAACAATTGGACAGCTTCATTGCATTTTTTGGCTCACAGTTTTATTTCCATTCTTTATTTTAAGACACTAAATCAAAAAAATCAAACTAAGTTCCTAACAAAATGCATGAGTCTGTTGTTTCCCCCATTTTTTTCACGAAGACGAAACATTAAACAGAGGAAACAGAGATTTTTCAAATTAGAAGGTTTGAATATGAAATGATAAAGAAGAAAGTAAAGAGAGGAAGGAATGGAGCACCTGGCCGTGGGAGAGAACAGAGGCAATAGAAAGAGCAATGCTAGGCTTCTCTGCAACCTGAAATGAGATGAAAGAAACCAAACGTATTAAGTAACAAAGCTCACAAAAAACAACATATTCATATATATAAATATAATAAACAAGAGATTCAAGAGTTGATTTGTCATTTGTCACCATTAGAACTTTGTGAGGGGCCATATTTCTTTTCTGATTCTGATTCTGCTTCTGCTATGTACTTGTTTCCTTTGTTTGCGAAGCGGGTGCTAGCTGTTTGTGAAAAGTACCCACTCACTCACCAAAGGAAGTGAAGAATTAAAGAAAGTGTGAGAGGATGTAGAAACTCGTTGAGTCTCCTTTCATTATGGGCCGCTAAGTGGACCTCTAATAACTGAGTCGAGTAATCATGGTTCTATTCCATATCATAACATTAACTTGAGACAATACTTTCTGATATTTTAATATGTTCTGAAATTTATAATATTTGAATTTTTATTATATATTAAAAAAAATTGGTTGATATTTTATCAAATTAATATAAATAAACTTAAAAAAAATAGGTATCCAATAAATTTCACTGAAATATATAAGAGATTTTTAATTTGAAAATATCAACATCAACAACACATTTATCCCAAATTAATTGGGGTCGGTGGTAGATGAACCCAAATGAAAGATATAGAAAGGTTGAAAAAATATATATATATATATATATATATATATATATAAAAGCAAAAAAGAAAGGGAAAAGGAGAAGAAGGGGAAATAAAGGAAAAAACAACTTAATAATGGACCATCTGGAACATAGGAATAACAACGGGTCTAACCCTCCACGATGCTTATAGCTTTTCTCCATTTTGTTCTAAGACATACCGTCTGTCAACTATATCTCACTCCATTAAATCTTGTTTTACTACCTTCCCCCAAGTAAGTCTCGGTCTACCTCTACCCCTTTTTGTGTTGAGCTCTTGGTAACACACTTTTATTCTTACGGGAGCATCCAGGGCCCTTCTCATTACGTGTCCAAACCACCTCAATCTATGTTCTCTCATCTTCTCAGCCACCGGTAGTACTCCTACCTTTTGTAGAATATCTTCATTTCTTATCTTATACATCTTCGTATAACCACACATCCACCTTAACATCCTCATCTCTCCTACTCCCATTTTATACTCATGTTGCCTATGTGCTGGCCAGCATTCAGCTCCATATAGCATTGTAGGTCTTACTGTTGTTTTATAGAATTTTCCTTTTAACTTAAAGGGGATTTTGCGGTCACACAAAAATCCAGATGCACTGCACTATTTCATCCACCTGCTCTGATTCTATAGTTTACATCCTCATCAATATCTCCACCTTTTTGCAAAATGGAGCCCAGGTATTTAAAGGCATCTTTCTTGGTACCTCTTGACCACTTAGATGAACGGGATCTTGGTCTACATCTCTTACCAGAGAAAACTCACACTTCAGATGCTCAGTCTTGCTTCGACTTAAAGTGAATCCTTTAGATCCCAATATGCTTCTCCACAATTCAAGTTTTCTATTAACACCATCCTTACTCTCATCAATAAGCACAATATTGTCTGCAAAAAGCATACACCGTGGCACTTCCTCTTGAATATCTTTTGTTAGTTTATCCACAACTAAGACAAAGAGATAAGGACTTAGAGCTGACCCTTGGTGTACATCTACCGAGATAGGGAAAAAAAACTTGATGTTCGGTTAAAGCTTTCACACATGTAGTACCCCATCATGATATCCTTGATTGTCTTTACATACTTTGACAGTACCTTTTTCTTCTCCAAAATCCATCATAAAACTTTCCTTGGAACCCTATCGTATGCTTTCTCAAGGTCTATGAACACCATATGTAAGTCCTTCTTCTTTTCTCGATATCTTTCTATAAGTTGTCGCATCAAGAAAATGGCTTCTATGGTACATCTTCCTGACATAACTCCAAATTGATTTACAGAAATCTTAGTATCTCTTCTCAAGCGATGCTCAATAACCCTCTCCCACAACTTCATAGTACGACTCATTAGCTTAATGCCTCTATAGTCTGAACAATTATGTATATCTCCCTTGTTTTTGTAGATAGGCATAATCATATGTTTCCTCCATGCATCAGACGTCTTATTTGCCTGGAGAATCTTATTGAAAAGATTGGTCAACCATTTTATTGACACGTCCCCTAGGCCTCTCCACACTTCAATAGGGACACCATCAGGTCCCAAGGCTTTATTAGTCTTCATCCTCTTTAAAGCCTCCTTAACTTCATGTGTATCAATTTTGCGCACAAATCTTCTATTCAAATCATCATAAGCGTCCTCCAAGTCCACCTCGCTCATATCCTCATCCCCAATAAAGAGCTTGTTGAAGTAGTTCACCGATCTTTTATTTACATCTTCATCTCTCACCAATTTTTTTTGATTTTCATCCTTGATGCATCTAACTTGAGTAAGGTCTTTACTTTTCTTATCTCTTATTTTTGTAAGTTTAAATATATCTTTTTCATCATTCTTGCTCCCAAGATTTTTATACAAATCAGCGAAAACCTTGCCTCTTGAAAATATAATAGTAAATATTTACATTTTATGTTTTTGTAAAATTGATGGATATTATAAGTTTCGTTTCATTTTTTTTGTTAAATTATTAAATATATGAATTAAAAATATTATTTAATATCAAACGTGTTTTAATGTATCGAAATATAATATTTTTTAAAATTAACGAATTAAAATATATTGTTTATCATGTCCAGTGTTGGTGTTGGATAAGTTTCAACTCTTAAAATTTTGGCTTATTTATTAAACGAATTAAGTTCAAACTTTTTATATGTTGGATAATGAATTAATTGAATATATACAAAGTTATTAATATTTGCGCTATTCCGTTGAATCCTAACTCAAATGAATAAGACTAAAATGAGTTTCGGGTGCCAAAAAGTCCATAAAGACACAGGCTCATATGGGCTAAAAAAACCCATAAAATCCTGTTCGTTATGGCCAACTCATGGGCCTTCAAAAGCTGTAATATAAATTTTATTTAAAAAAAAAAAAAAAATTACAGCACAATGATCTTATTTGTTGAACAACAACCTTCTGTCTGCGCAATAAATATATATATAGTTCATTTATATATGAACAAACATTGCTTATATAAGGGAGAAAAGATGAATGAAGACTTCCTTTTGAACTCTTTTAAGTTTCTTCACTTTCATAAATTGGATGATTTCTAATCACCGACAGACATGTAAAGGATGAACAAATCGGTAATACTTTTTCTCTATTTAAAAAAGGTTTATCGTCTATAATTTAATATGATTAGAAAAAATTTCCTACAGTCACAACATTTTGTGGGATGCGCAGCCAAAAAAAAAAAACTCTAACACGCAAAATGAATCTCTACAATATAACACAAACATTTTTCCTACGACATAACTCTTATAAAACCTTTTAAAAAATAGGACATATAAAAATAATATTGTAAGAAACTTGATAGGTCATGTTATAGAGAGATTGATTAGTGTGTGAGTCTCTTGTCTCTTATTGGTTTTTTTTTTTTTTTTTTAACATGAGATCAATATAAATTTGTAAGTGCAAGATAAAAATTTGATTCCTGTGACGACAGACAAATGCTATCCCCTTAAAAAATATGGAGAAAAAATATTAAGACATTTTTTTTCTTATTTAATTATTTTAAAATTACATAAAAATAATGGGTAAATATAACAATATCCCTGCATCATATATCTTAAGTTTAACTGAAGATATCTAATGTTGTTGAATACATTCACTTGCATACGTAACAATGCATTACGAAGAGATATATTATTAATTAGAATAATGTGGGTGATGTTTATTCCGTGAGAGATTATAACATTGAGATTGAGTTCAGCTTTAAAGTTAGTACAAGTTTGATCATTTTTAAGATGCAGTATATATTTACAACCAAAAAAAGTTTATCATCTTTATAACTATCTTAATTATCGTTGATTTCCATCAATTTAACAGTTATAATTTATTGACAATTAATAATTATAAGTTAATTATAGTTATAAATTGTTAATTGAAATATACATTTAGCATCGCTTATATCTACATTATATATGCCTGAGAAAGATATTAACAATATGTTAAAAATAAAGAGTGCATAATGAGAATGGCATAAAGAGATCAACCCCAACTACAATCATTTTTATAATTTAATGTTAAATATGCTGCAATATTCATTCTTTCCCATATAAGATATAGGAAATTCTTCGGAAATTTTCATTTAAATATCATCATCAAAAGTGACACTACAGTTACATATCTGATTTTTTTCAATCCAATACACCCCTAAATCACAATTTTCCTTTACCAAGGATCCAAAGTGAGAAAAGTACGTTTCAAAGGGGGAAAAGAAAGGTGGGAACTTGCATCGACTTTTGTAACAGACTTCTGCGGACTGCCTAATTCAAATAAGGGTTTGAAGTAAGAAAGAGACGAATGGGAGACAAACTCATTTCTGCTAACAAATAATAAGAACGAAAGAATACAATCATTTCTTCAAATCATATGAACAAATTAATACAAAATTACACAAAGTGCGATGAACTATATATTGCATCTGTCGTAACTAGAGAACCATGATGGTTCCGCTAGTTTTGCAAGCTCACCATCCTCTACATTATTCTTAAAGGGCTCAAACTGCTCATGAACACTGTGTGGCTGCTGCTCCTTTGAGTCATCATCATAACTGGGCATGAGCACATCATCATCATAAGTCGGTCGTACTGATTCCTTCCGCAAACGTGTTTCAGCAAGGAGTGTACCAATCTCCTTCTCATGCTTCTTCTTCAACTTATCAATTTGTTTATAGGCCTTTGCAGCTTCTTGCTCTGCATCCATAGCCCGTTTCTGCAAATTTCATGTTAAGGATGAGAAATTCACCACTAGCAGGGAAAATCTATAATATGTTCATCAGCAGAGCTGCAAGCAAATAAAATTGACTTGCTGCTTATGGGGTGTGCCTTTTAGGAATAAACTTACGGAAGGATATTTTGCACAAACTTAATGATAGGAAAAGCATAAAAAACTAGGGAAACTCTTAAGAACTTCTATAACAATAACCAAATAAATTTTACTCAGTTGATAGCGGATAACATGAAACAGAGAAATACAATTGATTTGTTACTAACCTGCGCAGTAGTGACAGCTTCTTCAGCTTCTTTAAGCCGCAAAAGCAGTTCACCCGCAGCTTGCACTGCCTCGGCAGTATCCTTCAATTGGGCCTGAAGCCCTCTATTTTCATCCCTGAAGAATCGCCTTTCTTTTTCTCTTTCTGCTTTTAACGCTGAAATCTCTGCAGCAAGGGCATTTATGAACTTAGACTCTGCACCTTTTACTCCTGCTCTGGTAGCTGCTTTCTTGACATCCTCAATTCCATCCTGGATCTTTCGATGCCTTGCAAGCAAGTGGATATGTTTCTCTTCCAAATCTGCATACTGTTCTAAAAGTCGTGCATGTCCTTCTATAGCCATTTGCATGACTTCCTGAAGTTCCTCAGTACACTTCCTCTCAGCTTCTAATTCCCGCTTCCTCTTTTCAGCTAGCGACCTGTTAGCTTCAAGCTCGGCTCTCAGTTCTTCAGAGAGAGAAATCCACTTGCTTTCTGCCTCAATCCATCTAATTCTTTCTTGTTCAAGTTTTACTTCAGCACTGTCCTTGGTTGAAGCTGGGATTTCACTTGTCTCATCCCTCTCCTCTGTTGACTCTGGTATAGCAGTGAGGTTTGCTGCCAAACTGGGTTCAGATGAGTATGTTAATTGCAATAACGGATATTGCTTCCTAGCTGATGTGGATGAAGAGTCAATATAAAATTGAAGCTGGCTTCTTAAACTTTGTATCTCTTCCATCAACACTTCCCTCTCCCCCAATTTATAGAAATTTTGATACTCTTCTAGTTCCTCTCGTACTCTTTTTAACTCTATCTCCATCTTCAAAACTTCTGGATGATTCTCGTTCTTATCCTTTAAAAGCTGTTGAAGGTGGAATATTGTAAGCATCTATTATAGAATTCATAAATGGGAAACCTTAAAAGAACATATATCCACCTTGTTCTCATGGGCAAGGGCAACCAGCTCTTCATTAGCAAACTCCTCTGTGGGTAAAACACCATCCATAAGGCTCTCAAGGCGAAGTATTTTATCTTCCCTTGTCTGTGCAATTATGGCATTGCATTCCCTCTCATGCTTGTACTGTTGCACCTACAAATTGCATGGGAAACAGTCACAAAAACAGACAAAAGAGAGCACTGAGATGGTAGTTGAGAAACAAATAGAGAAATTTACCAGGCGATTAAGCTGCATTATCTCATAAGTCTGCTTTGCACAGAACTCTTCAAGGGCCATTTCTCGCCTTATGGATCCTGCCAAAACCTTCTCTACTGCCTATAATATGAGAAAAAATTATTGATATAATGAATTCCAGTTATACTGAAAAATCCAACAGAATTCTTGTACTTACTTTCAGAACCTGCCTCTTTGGCTTATCACCAGACTCAGGGCAATCAACAGGTACCAACTGTAGGTTTGACTTATTGTCAATCTCACTGACATCAAGTTGCATTCTGCTTTTACAATTACTACAGGTGAACAGAACAGAATCTTCTGTGACATTATCATCAAGAAAAGTCTGCACGCCCACATCAACTTTGTCAGCTGGAAAAATTAGTCTGGATTCTCTTGGTCGTAATGAAAATCTATATGATGACTGCCTCAAAGTTGCATTACGATGGTGACTATCAATAATTTCAAGACCATGGCGTATGCTTGCCGCTAAATTTTCTGTTGTAGTAAGGAAATTTGGATCTGTCTGACTAGAAAAGGCAGTAGATGAGCCTTTCTTCTGATTGCCCGTTTTTATGCCCAAATCACTTTCAACAAGAAGATCATTCCCAGAAGGAGACAGCCCTGATGACGTCCTCAGACTTTTCCTGCTGCTGCTGATTCTAGGAGAAACACTAGGAGTTGGGGATTCAAGGAGAGGGGATAAATCACACTGAACTACGCTGAGGCCAGCAGGAGAGACACGATCCATTCTGTCACTAGGAGAATCAATGGATGCATTTGGGGCTGAAAAACCAGCAAAATCTCCAATTTCAGATTCACTCGCAGGACAAGAGAAACTGCTTCGTACTATAGCACAGGATGATTCTTCATTCACACATTTACTGCCGGAGCAACTGGGAGCATTTTTCTCCACACTAGGTTGAACCAAATCGTGATTATCAGTACTCATTTCTTTTACATTTTCCGTTACAATATTACAAATATTCAGCGCGTCAGCATCGCGGAAAGCTACATCATGGTCATCAACACCTTCCTCATCAATCTCCATCTCCTCATCACCGTCATCGTCAATACGGGATAATGGTGGTGGTCGATTGAAGCTAGACTGTAATAAATTCAAGCTTCTTCGGATCCAAGCTGTTGAATGACCCCCACTTGAGTCCATTGGATTGTAACCATTCGCTTTAACTCGATGCAGCTCATCCTGTTCATTTCTTACAACTTTGAGTTATTCAAAATGAATTTCATAGAATGGCAAAACAAAACATGAATGAGAAATGCAGAATAGAATATACCCTTAGTTGCCGTATCACTTCTCGCAACTGGTTCACGTCATCCTGCATAACTTCATTAACAACTGCCTTGTTCTTGATAGCTTTGGCACGTTGCGCAAATCTCAATGTACTGAAAGTTTCACTCCTACAACTGCAGTACCAAGACATGTTAAAAAAATCCGTAAAGAAGAAGGATCAAATGAAAAAACACCTCAAATGACCAATGACTTATATACCTTTGTGCTGGTGAAATAGCACAAACCATTGCTAATTTTGCATTTCCTCCAAGTGATTCCTGCAATAAAAATGTCAACCTGGAATCTCTGTATGGTATATGCCGCTGCTTTCCAGTTTGAGAGACTTCCGCGAGAATATTTATCAAATTCCTGCAGTCCGATTTAGTCTCGTTAAGTATTAGCTCCCCAAAACACCCACATATATGCAACAATCTAGTTTTGTCATTTTTCCACATTTTCCCCTTTTAATTCACATTTGTATTTTCCCTAGTTTCAAACAGCAGAAGAACATAAAGAAACTGTAACTTTCAGCTTTGAACTGTCCCTGTTAACATTTATCACATTTGTATTCTGGGACTCATTATGGTTAGAAATTTCCATTAAAGCCTCAATATATTATATTCATGATTCTAGTTTTTTTTTTTTTGTGTGTGTGTGTAATTAAAGCTTAATTCACCCTATCTTTAGACATAATGTTTTTCATTTCCTATAAAATCATGATACCAAGAGGTGTGGCATTCAAAGATTTAATCCACTATTTTTAAACATCTTTATATTCTGATATCAAGTCCATGTAATACACACAATCGTTAAACCATACCCAAGCTGTGAGAGTGATCTATTAATATTGCCAGCTTCCTTCAAACGCTCTCCTGCAGCACCAGTTAATTTTTGTCGTTCTGACCCAGCTAGATCAACAAGATTGATTCTACTTGTTTTAAATCTGCTCATACCATCTGCTGTGCTCTGCAAACATGAATTTACTTCAAAATCCCCTTTCAGATATATGTGCCAGGAATAATAAGGAATCATCATCTATTACAGCTCCATTGTCATGAAGAAGAATATCTCCCAAACAGAAGATCTTTTGGCAAACAGTTACGAAGAAAATAAAAATTCAGGACGACTAGATTTCTTAAGCTTTCCAATTGCCACACCTTTTATTCTAATATAAATCTAGTTTAAATTAAACCCATTAATTTCTGGGACTACCCTCGACTAATAACTTTGGAAATCCCATATAGATTGTGACTTGAATCAGATCGATTCTTTTTTGAATCTTTATCTGTCCAATTCCCTCGATGCCGGAAGAAATTCTTGTATTTTTTTCTATAAAATTAGTGATACAATCTCGTATTTTTTTATCTTCTTGTAGATTCTCCGAATAATTTATTGGGTGGGCAAACCAAATAGAATCATGATTTTGAGTTATACCAAGTCTAAAACCAAGCGGATTTATCCTTTATAAATGAACTGCTCTGTAATATATTATCAGCATTTAACCTATTTTTGACTCATTTTAAAAAACAAAAATGAGTGAAATGCAAATGTTTATCAGCATTTCACTCATATTACTAAAAATTGTATTACTTGAAAATTGCCGTGCCATGAGAGAAGGGTGTATCACCTTGCATCGGGATTCAACAACACAAGTAAAAACAGTATGTGAGCGGGAACTCTCAGAATTTATACTCGTTGCACCTATTCTCCTGTTTGATAATCCCTGCATAATGAAAGGTAGATGACAGTAAAAAACATTAAAGAGAAAAGGGCACACAGTGACAATTATGAAACCATGATTTGTGGTGACCTTTATCAAGTCAAAATTGTATTAAGTCTATCTAATTGAAACAAAACAAGAACAAGCATTTCATATGAATTCCTACATAAATAAGCTTTGAGATTCCTAACTCTTTAAAAAACTTTACACGAAAAATATGGAAATTAAATTTTAAAACTTCAATGCATTCATATAAACCACATGACATGAAATCATTCAATTTTCTGGCTATCAATAAGCAACACGAATGCTTTCCATTGGGTAGTCATGTTTCAGGGCATAAAAAATGGCCATCTACATAATAAACAGCTAATACTAGTTCCACAGAGGCTCAAATCATATTGTCAGATATTGCACCTTTAGATGATAGTCAAAGTTAGGTCATAAAAGAAAGAAAACATTTGTATTAATACAATGCCTGTGAGACAGTAATTATGATGAATCATACCTTTATTAAAAGCTGAATTACATCCTTCATAGTAGACACAGGCTCCTCTTTAAGATTTTCTACATACACACCAGATTTGACATCTTCTCTAATCTGGATAAAGAGCAAAAGATCAATTCCAGTATAAAGCAGTGAAACATGGGAAAAATAAATAAAAACTATGATCTTTTAGATTTTACCTGTAGGTTTCTTTGATTCGGATCTAATAGATCCGTGATTTGCTCATTGTATATCTGCAAAATCAAATTTTGTGTCAAAAGGAGTAAAATGACAGGGTTAAGCAGGTCAGGAACATGGAAAGAGAAATAATTCAGTGTCATTCAACCTCAAGAAAAGAACAGTGGCACTGATACTTGAGTTGTTTGTCAGAATGCTTAGTTTGCTCCTGTGCAGGAAATACAGCAGTAAACATCATGAAACACAGTGCATGCAATCTTCAAAGAATTTAGTGAGGAATATAATTAAATGTTTACTTCATCGATGCGTGCAAAGAGTCGCTGAAAAACACGGGGTGTAAGGCCTTGCTGATCATTTGTTGCATTCTCTTCCGACAAAGAATTGGCAGGACCCCACATTGTATAGGTCTTCCCACTCCCCGTCTGGTGAGTTCGAAAAACTACTATCAAATTCAACAGCACTAGAGCAGCAGCAGCAACACAGCGAAATCAAAACGAAAAAAAGGTTAATGGGAAGAAACCTGTCCATAAGCAAATACTGAACTGTTGAAACCAGACAAGCAATTCTCAACCAGAGGCACCCCAAGATGCTCGAAAATATCCAGCTGGAAAATAGGATCGGAAAGTGAATCAAAATCAAACACTACAAAACCAAGTAATTTCGTATAACATAAACAATCAGTTTCACCAGAAATAGAAACCGTGCCTGAGTAGACTCCATGTCAGCAACAGAATCGAAGGTGAAAGTCTGGCCGTTAATCGATAACGAATCACCGGAAATCTTCTGAACTATAGGTTCCCCTTCGTCCTTGTCATTGCACAGTGGCCTCATCCTCACAATAACCTAGAAAACAAACAATTAGAAACATGATGAAGTTCAACAAAAGTTCAAAACCCTAAATATGGATACCTTGACGCCTGAATCGGAAGTTCCGGGGAGTGAATTGTCGGTGCTGAGCTTGCGCTTGAGAGGGTTGGAAGAAGGAGGCCTTGGTGGCAAGGGACTCTTCAATTTGGCCGGCGATGGCGAAGGGATGGTGACATTGGGATCTGAGGGAGGATCGTTCTCCTTTGTAGATCTGTGTTTGCGAGAGGGCCTGGGTTTGGCAGAGCTAGGGCTTGATGAACAAGGAAGCTCGGCATCCTTCGGGGTTGGGTTTCTGGGAAGCATGAACGGCTTCATTTTGCCGAGAAATTTAGAGAGAGAGAGAAAGAAGGGAAGACAGACAAAGAAGAAGGAAGGAGAAGAGAGATAGAGAGAGGTGGTAGCCGTTAGGGGGTAGATGGGGGATTTGAACTGATTTGAGAGAGAAGAGAGCGAAATTGAACTTTTGAAATTTGTGTTGGATCTGGAGCGCCTGTTTGGGTTCGGATACTCGCTCCAAAGTCCGAAGTGCGAGGGATCCAATCATCCAAAGGAATGGGCCCCTATTAAAATAATACAACTTTTATACGTACTAGTAAGTCAACGCCCACCTTTTTTTAATTAACGGTTATATTTATAAATTTTTTATTTATAAATACTTATAAATTATATCATATTTTAATCATTGGTGTATGACTGATCATATTTAGTATAATTTGTAAAAAAATTTATAAACGGATCATATCTCATATATATATATATAATGCGTGTTCAAGGTAACTTATACAAATTATTGTCATTTTTTATTAACTAATTTATGTATGTTATATAACATCATTTAAAGTTTGAAAAAACTCATTAAAAAAAATTAATGATAGTCGAAATTTGGAAATAGATGAAAAAAAATATAAGGCCTAAAAGTAATAAAAAAGAGAGGTGTTTTTTAATGGATGATTCATATCTTAAACCAGTAGATGAAGTATAATTTCTTCGGTGGGAAGTGAAAATAAAAAATTTAATATTATAAACAAAAAAAATACAATGAAATATGAACCTAATATAAAATGCTTGAAAAAAATTTATTACAATATTCAATGTCAGTTCACTTGAGTCTTGCTCTATTACATGTTTTTATATTGTTAAACTCTTCTCTAACTGAATATGTATTAAAAACAATTTATTTTCTAATATATGTAATCCAATTTAGGAAGTTAAGTGATTTGGTTTTGTCCTATTTAGAAAGTATGATGATTATTTATTTTTTACAATTTAGGAAGTTAAGTGGTTTTCTTTTTTAGTATTAGATTTGATGATGGTAGGTAATAAGTATATCTTATATTACCGTGCCTTCTTTCAGATAATCTGTTTTATCACACTATATATGCGTCTTCTTCTCTCTAATCCGACGAATATTCCCGTTCCCATATATTACAACGCATTATTTAATGTTCTAAATTATAATCTTTAGTCAACAAGGTAAAAATTAAATTATATTATATCCCTGGCGCCATCGACTCTGCATATGTGTGGACATGATCATACATAATATGAGTGGCATGCAGCGCCCAGTGCAAATGAGAGTTGTGAGGGAAAAAAAAAAACAATTTTAATTTGATTGCTATTTGACAGGATTGATGCGGCCAAAATCAAAATCTCCAGTGTTATAAAGAACAAATGAGAAGCAATAAATTAATAATCAATATTCAAGCCATATTCACCGCAAATGTGGAAACTATATTAGCATATAGTTTTTCCTTTTCTTTGGGTTCGGGCTTCTCAAAAAACTAATTTTTATCTCTTCTTTATTTTAGAAGTATTTTTTTTATAAAAGTTAAAGTTATTTATATGGGGCAGGATATTCTTACACTGGTTAAGAGAAAAAACTCCTTTCTCAATGTGAAAGGAAATATTTAGAGTGGAGCTGTAATCAACCTAGTTAACCTAACATTTTCAGGTCGGGCACGCTGAACCCCTACCAATTAATACCAATTCATGTGCAGAGAGAAAGCAATATACACTGGTGTAAAATGATACTGACCCTATTTATATTATTATAAAAATATTTGGTTTTAACTTCTACTTTTCTTAAAAGTTAAAATTTTTAGCTTGGAAAAAAAAAATGGTAAGTTTTTGGTTTTTTTATTAATTCTGTTTTTTTAAAGCAGATAACCTTTTTTTTAAAAAGTCATCCAAACGGGCCCCATATAAATAGGGCTATGTTTATCTTATATTGTTAGAAAATGATTGTCTCGTGTTATAGAAATAAAATTATAAATGGGACTTACGTATAAGAAGAGAAAAAAAAATTAGATATTGGACCCATCTTCACTTTATGTATGTATGTAGGAAGCTTGCTTGTTTATCTTATGCAAGATAAGATAAGATAACCCAAGTAAATATATACCATATACAAAAGGTAAATGAAAATTTTATTAAAAACTCACTAGCAATTACAAATACCGCAATTAATCAAGAAACCTCAATGGTTATTATTAGCTCCAAAACAAAATCCTAGCCGTTATTTTATATATATATATATATATATTACTGGGGGCTAGATCGATGAAGAAGAGGCAAAGTTGAGAAGCTTCTTGGAATGAAGCCATGGCTTCACAAGCACCACAGAAGTGAACATTCTGTGAACTCCATTATGAGTGGCAGAGATCTTCAGGTAATACTTCATCCCTGAAACCACTTGCTGCTGCGCTTCAACCACCTCCGAGAACTTTAACTGCTCTCCACCATCGTCGACAACGTTATTCCGCAACAGCCATAGACCTCGGTTGTGTTCCTCCACCGCGAACCTCCCAAGGTCCTGAACTTCCATGTTTGTTCTCACGTCAGCAATTTCAGTCTTCTCCCCAACCATTCGCCCATATGATGGCGTAGAGAGAAGGGAGAGCAAGGTGACAAGGATCGTCAAAGTCACCGCCATCATCATCATCAAATTCAAAGCACAGCACGGATAATTATAACTTATTTGCTTGTTTGGCTATAAGAAGTAGTGAGGTCGAGAATGAAAGTACATTAATTGAGCTAGAAGTTTCAACTCATGAGGTATATATACAGGGTTTGTTGGGTATTCTAGATGTAAGATTTTGTCTTCTGACCCGTTATAATTATCTATTCCAAAAATTATTTTAGAGAATACATAGTTATAATATAAATTTATTGTTGAGAAAAAATCTTAAAGTGAGAGAAAAAAAAGTAGTAAATGGATCCTCAAAGTCTCGTCTAATTTAACATGATCATATCATGTGGGAGGATCTTAATCATTAATAATTAAATCAACGGTGATGATTGTGTAACTTCCTATTTTTAAATTTTTTCTCTCTCCTCAATTTGTCACCATTAACCCACCCATGTATGGTTATGATTGCCCCACATGACATGATCATGTTAATTAACACATGAGAGGATCCACTCCCAGAAAAGTAAGTTTATTTGGTTAAAGCACCATTTTAAAAAATTTGAGCAAAATAATTGTCTACTTAAAGTTGATTGGATACTTTTTTCAAGTATTACAGTCAAACATGTGGGACTAGTCCCGTCAATGATATTGATGGGACTCGTGCCACGTCAGCGCAATTATCGTATAACTTCAGAAAACATAACTTGAGACTCGGGTATCCAAATCCTATATATTTTTTATTTCACATAATTTTTCGAGATTTATTCAATGACACATCATTTGACATATTTTATCTATCACAAATTTAGTTTGAATTTTTAACAATCACAAGAGCGTTTAAATCCAGAAGATCTTCAGACTATGTTCGTGGGAGATACAATATGTCAAATGATGTGTCATTGCGTAGATCTCGAAAAGTTATGTAAAATAAAAAAATATATCTGATTTGGATACCCGAGTCACAAGTTATGGTCTTATGAAGTTTTGCGGTAATTGGACTGTCTACGTGGCACTGACGTGACACGAGTCCCGTAGTATCATTGACAGGACTAATCCCGTCAGCATATATGACCTGTTTGACTGTATTACTGTAGAAAAATTTATCCAATCAACTTTACTGAACAATTTTTTTGCCTAAAATTTTTTGAATGATGTTTTTCCCAAGTTTAATTATATAATGGATAAAATTTTATGGGTTTTATAAGAGTTATGTTATAGGAAAAATGGTTGTGTAATGTTATACAGATTCGTTTTGCGTGCCGTAATTTCTTTTCTTTTTTCTTTAAAAAGTATGGGTTCCATAAAATATTATATGTATAAGCAAATTTATTATATCGTGTTAAATGACAAATGTAAACCCCAAACTTTATATGATGTTAGAGGAGGGCAAATAATAAACCTATATATACAAGGTGAGTTTGGTTTGGATACGTAAAAATATGCACCACATATGAGATTAAGTGGGTGGAAGCAAACGGTTTGCCGCGTATATTTGATGCGGTATAGGCATATGAGGTATTGGTCAATTGGAGTTATCAATGGGAATTATTGAGTTATCACCTCGTGTTGTGGTGCAGGATATGGGCATGGTAGAGAAAAAGGTATATATTATATGGTCCATGCGCATTATGCGTTTGTTGGTATTGCTAGAGACTGACAGATAAGCCACCATCGTTTTGAGAGACTGCCACGTCTTAAGTCTGCATGCAATAATGCATGCATATATATATATGCTGCAAGCAAAACAACTGGCTCGAGCTAGCTGTCCAGCTATCTCACCAAATTGCTTTGAATTTTTGTTTTCTGGTGCGATGGCATATCACTCTAATGAATTTGATATATGTGGATTATAAGAAGGGTTTATTATTTTCTTTTAGTTGTGTCTTATTATTACCAGAAAAAAATAAAAAGATGAGGTGAGAAAATCAAATTAAAAGAGTATGAGAAAAATTATCATACGTGAAAGAAGAATAATATTTTCTTTATAAAAATGACATTTTTTCTTTACTTAATTTGTGAATTGTGCCGCAAGTCTACATCAAGGATAATGACAACTATATTGAGTACATGAGTCAGGCCCATTTCGCGATATTTTAAATTTAATAATAATTGTTCAATTGGCACAAGAAAATTAAACAAGTGCTAAGAGAATGTATTCGATAGTATCATTTATTAGAGGAGCGGGGATATTCTTATTATTAGAAAAATTTATTACCAACTAACTATATTTATAATCATCATTGGATTAATATTTTCTCTCTATTCAATTTTTTTTCAACATTCTCTCTTTGATTCGATGGTAATTGCGGAGGTAGTGTGTTAGTAGTGGATATTTTTGGTAGTTAGAATATCTTCCATCTTTTTAGAGATATTTAAAATTTTAATTCTGAAATTTAACCGAATCACACTAGTTGCAAAGTGATGAATGAATTAAAATATAAAAAAAATATATATTGTTGGTCGAGAGGGTGAGAGATTTGGGAGTGTGAATAATGCTTAGTTAAAAATTATATTTCTGTCATTTCTCTTTCCATTCTGCCTGAATCTTGGGCATTCATTGCAAGTTTTGAAAATACTAGAAAAATTTGGCTTCGGCATGACTTATTTTAGTTAGAAAATTTTATACACAATACTAATTAATTTTTAATTACTATTAACAGTTTACTGTGATCATGATGCATGAATTGACATTTTGGTATTTACTAGATGGAATATCTTTGGTATTATAGATGCACCGAAAACTTGATGCATCTTTCATTCGTATTGTGATACATGTTTTATTTTATATCAAATTACTCTCTATTTTCTAATTTAAAATAAATTATTTGTTATTGATTTGACAAAAATAAGGCACGTGTCACAATATGAGTGGAAGATGCACCAAATATACGGTGCATCATAGATTTTCGATATATGGACATTGATATCTGATCGACTCTGTGATTGATGAATCCAATAAATACAATGTTGACTAGGATAATGCTAGATCCTCTTTTTGGCTTATACACATTAATTGTGGATGATTTTTTTCTCATAAGTACAAGTTTGGTCAAACATATTTTAATAAAAAATCTCTTTATAATAAATAACAAAAGAAAATCTAAAAGCTCTCGAAATGGCAAAGTTTTTTAGAATTTTTATATTTATTTTTCAATTTCATGGTTATTCTAAAATTGTATTTACAAAATTTACCTTTTATTTTAATAACAAAAACTCTGAGAATATTTTTATATAATCACCAAACAATATTTGACTTTATTTTTAAGTTTTTTTTTAAACCTTGCTTATAAGTAATTTTAACTTAAAAAAAAAATTCCAAATATGCTCATAATCCTATTATCCGTTATATATGTTCCCATTATACGAAGATTGGCGTATTGGATTAGGATATACAAATCAAGTTTCACTCCATCTAACAGAATTGATGCAATCATGCAATTTCTTTTCTCAAATATTAGTATGTTAGGGTGTTTTATTTTACCTATCATACTTCGATTTTGTTTTGATGGCCATGTTATACTCGCTTCGAAAATTTTGGTAACCATGTTATACTATCTATCGGGTCAAGGTGTGATGGCCTAATAAAATAAAGGGTTGACCTGATAACAGTCGACGAACCAAAGCCCAGGTGTCCACAATCTAGTCCATTATACATAGAGGCTTTCCCAGTCCATTCTTAATAATCTGGATCATGGCTCGCTTTTATTTTTTATTTTATTTAAAAAAAAGAAAGATGTTTGAAGACATTGAGAACATTTGATAGAGCATTGTTATTATAGTTAGAGATCAAATAATCACTTAAATAAGAATTCTTAACTAAATAATTATACGAAATTGTTGTTTGATTGCTAATTGTTATTATTATTAAACAAAGCGAAAACTACTAGCATACTTTGGACACAAAACTACACCCATCAGGTCATTCTACTCTCGTCCCCTACTAGCGGAAAAATCTAGAATATAACTAGTGTAGGTGTGATAGGGAACAAGAGGACCAGGCCCAATTAATTAATGAAGAGGCCCATGCTGCATTGATGGACGTAGAACCACAAGAAGATGCAACAGAGGAGTTCACCAGCCCAAGAGTTAAATGATCCAAAAGATACAAAACCAAACCCAAATGGATGAGGGACTATTTGGTCTCTTAAGAGCAATTGACCATGTGAACTCCGAGAGAGAAAAAGGGGTAGGAGAAGGTAGTGTGAATTGTTATGCTGTTAGGAGAGTAAGAGTAGTTTGTTATTAGTGAGTGGATGACAATGCGTGACAGACATGCCTCAATAGCTATGGTTGTTATTTTTCTGTTATGGAGTGAGTTGTATAAAGAGACCTATTCTCTTATTGCAATGGATGAGATTATTAGTAACTAATTTGGTTAAGGAGGCACCTCCCCTCGAAGGAGGATTATCGTTCTTTTCGCATTGCAGCACTTTCTTCCATCTCTGTTTACTGTCATTAACACCTCTGTTGTTTACAATAGCTATCATTGGTGCTTTCATTGAGTCTTCTGAGTTAAGGCATTGCGGATTACTCTAGCGACCTACACTTAAGCACGCTGATTAAGGAGTTGGAAGCCAATCCTTTGTGTCATCGTGGATATTCTTTACAACAGGGCCTTCTGCATCATGATAAAATTGTGGTGAGCGTTGCTTCCTCTTTCAAGAATTTATTGCTAGACGAGTTCCATACAACACCACTGGGAGGACATATGGGGGTCCACAAGTCTTACTCTAGACTTCAAGAGAATTTCTTTTGGGATGGTATGCGGAAGGACATGACCGAGTTTGTTAAACACTGTGTGGTGTGTCAACAGGTTAAGACTCTTACCTCTAAACCTGCGGGACTCCTACAACCAACTCCCACTCCCACACAGGTTTGGGAAGACATTTTCTTGGATTTCATAACAGGGCTACCTTCGTTTTAAACCTTCACGGTCATACTGGTGGTTGTGGAACGATTTTCGAAAGTGGCTCATTTTGGCATGCTGCCAACCCATTTTACTGCTACCAAGGTGGCTAACCTGTTTGCTCATCTGATTGCACATTTGCATGGAATGCCGAGAAGCATCATATCCGATAGAGACCCTATCTTCACGAGTTACTTATGGCAAAAGCTGTTTCGCCTAAGTGGTACTAAACTCAGAATGTCCTCGACTTACCACCCACATGGACAAACCCAAGTAATGAATAGGGTGCCGCAACAATATCTAAGGTCTTTCGTTCACCATCAGCCCAAATTGTGGGGGCGATATCTACATTGGGCTGAATGGTGCTACAACACTTCTACTCATTCAACTACTGGCTTCACACCATTTCAAATTATTTTTGGCTGAGAACCTCCTAATATTCCAACTTATGTCACCGACACTAGTAAGGTGCAAGCTGTAGATGCTACGTTGGTCAACCGAGATGCTATGCTCACTAAGATCAAACAACAGTTGTTGAAGGCACAAGCATCCATGAAACAGACTGCTGATAAGAAACGTCTAGATCACTCTTTTAAACTTGGTGATTTAGTATTGGTTAAGCTCCGGCCCTATAGACAGGAATCAGCGGCCAATCGTACTTGACACAAGTTAGCAAAAAAGTACTTCGAGCCTTTCCCAATCATTAAGTGCATTGGTGAAATAGCTTTTGAGTTGGACTGTAATATCCCAGAAAAATAATAGTAATTTATAATACAATATATTAATAATAGTAATAAATTTTAAATTAGTAATAATAATAATGGATGATAAATTGTGATTATTATGCTTTAATGTTTGATTATTTGATTGGTAATGTTTGATTGGATTAGGATGAGTCAACAAACATAAATTGTTTAGATATGATGATTCAACAAACATAAATTGTTTAGATAAGATGAGTCAACAAACATAAATTATTTAGATATGATGAGTTAACAAACATAAATTGTTTAGATATGATGAGTCAACATGGAGTCAGTAATGTATAAGCCCAAAACTTCAACTATAAATAGAGGCCTAGCCTAACCAAACCAATTCACTATTCAACATTTCTCCTTTACTACTCTCTCTCTCTCTTCTCTCTCCAAAAAGTTTATTTTAATTATTTTATATTTTTCTGATTATCAATCGGTTCTCTGCCCCAAAAATTTTCCTTTAGAAGTTAGCGAAAACGGAGATCAGGTAATCCTAATCCCTAGGTATTTTTAGATTATATTTTTAGGTGAAATTTGGTATGTGTAATTCTAGAAATCTTAGGTTAATTTTATATGAATTGTGATAGGGTAATTATGATCCTAAATATATCAGAGGGTTGTCTTATATGAAATATATTGTATGTAATCCTAATCCCAAATAATTATGTTGACCTGTATATATAATTACGTTCGTTATAAATTCGATTTTGTTGATGATTACTATCTGCATATATATATATATATATTCGATTACAAATGTTTTCTCAATTTGCTTTTGCCGAACTCGGAACTGCAGGTATATATTTCGCTGCAAATTTCTTTCGGTTTCTATGCAATTCTTTAATTGAATGCAAATTGTAATTATCGTTGCTTTTATATATGTAAACATTGTTTACAACAAAAATTTCCTTCTCGATTTTTGTGCATCAATTTCCATTAAATTAGATGCCTGATTCATTTCTTTCAATTTACCAATTAGTATAGTACGTCCTTGACTTTTGCTTATATGTATATATATTTGCAATGTTGTTTCTCTCGATTTACGTGATCAGCCTATTTCAAATACATGCTTTCGGTATATGTGTTTAGTTACAATTATTATTTTTTGATCCTGTGCTTTACTTTCTAAATTGAGGCACTAATATAAATATATATATATATATATATATATATATATATATATAAATATATGTTTTGGTAAATTGGAAATTAATTATTTGCTGCAGAAAATAGATATTACATACATTTGAAATAAATTGGGAAATTTTGTTATGTCTGTATAAATAATAATAATAATAGTGGGAGGATAGCTTTGGGATGGTACCTCCCAAAGTGATGAACACAACCCTTGGGCTTTATGCCTCCGATATATTTATACGATGTGAACAGAGAATATCCGTTCTTCTCAAAGTGGTATCTGGCAGGGTTTCTCGGGATACTAGTAGCAACTTTGGAAAGAGGTGTCTGGCAGAATATCCGGGACACTAGGAAGATGTGAATTGATTATGGCCAATGTGATTTGTTCGTGACTGGCAGGGTTTCCCGGGTCACGGGGTAGACTGGCAGGGTTTCCCGGGTCTACCATGGTTCTCTTCCCACTACTCCACTAAATAAACTTAATAAAGATTATGAATGAAATTTGATTCGATGCGAATATATGTTGAAGCTGATAATTTGATGTGATTATGATTAAGAATATATATGATAAATATTATATTGATATTTGATTTAATTAATGTGGAATTAATTTATCACAATTTGATTATATATTTGATTTAATTTGTTATTAATTACATTAATTGTATTTTGATTGGGATTACCAGCTTTGCTGACTTTTGTGTTTTTTTGACTGCAATGATCCTGCTGGGATGCGGGGGAGCAGATTTTCAGTGAAGCGGATTGTAAAGGATGAGGCTAGCTGTGAGCAGTGAGGATCACAAAGCAGACTTTTCTGACTAGTTTATAAGATTTAAATAAATGCATAATACATATTTCCTTTATTTAAACTTTAGTTTTAGTTTTGTTTTAATGTAATAAAGTTAGCCTTGCGCTTGACAACAGTACAAGCGCGGCGGTAACACTTCCCGAATTTGATTATTTTGAACTTCCCGCTGTTATTTATAAAACTTACTGAATTTATTTATGCTATTATAAATTGTTAGAATTTGGGGTGTTACATGGACCTACCAAAGGAGTCTCAAATCCGCCCGATTTTTCACTCTTCTCTTCTTAAACCATTTTTTGCTAATTCCCCTGATAGGCAGTTGGCACTACCACCTACTGATCATCTTCATCAACTAGTCATACAGCCACTCACTATGCTGGACATTAAAGAGGATCTTGATTCTGCCAAAGTACAAGCTCTTATACAGTGGAAAGGTCTTTATTCGGAGGACTCTTTTTGGGAGGATTTAGATAAGGTGCTGCAGAATTACCCACACCTACACCTTGAGGGCAAGGTGTTTCTCGATGGAAAAAGTGATGATAGGGAACAAGAGGACCAGACCCAATTAATTAATGAAGAGGCCCATGCTGCATTGATGGACATAGAACCACAAGAAGATGCAACAAAGGAATTCACCAGCCCAAGAGTTAAATGGTCCAAAAGATACAAAACCAAACCCAAATGGATGGGGGACTATTTGGTCTCTTAAGAGCAATTGACCATGTGAACTCAGAGAGGGAAAAATGGGTATGAGAAGATAGTGTGAATTGTTATGCTATTAGGATAGTAAGAGTAGTTTGTTATTAGTAAGTGGATGACAATGGGTGACAGACATGCCTCAATAGATATGGTTGTTATTTTTTCTGTTATGGAGTGAATTGTATAAAGAGACCTATTCCCTTATTGCAATGGATGAGACTATTAGTAACCAATCTGGTTAAGGAGGCACCTCTCCTCGAAGGAGGATCATCGTTCTTTTCCTATTGTAGCACTTTATTTCATCTTGTTTAGTGTCATTAACAACTTTGTTGTTTACAATAGCTATCAAGGTGTAATTAGTCAATAAAAACACACTACGTCAATTGTCTTTGTATTGAAGATCGAAAAAAAAAATGACTTATATAATTTACACTATGAAACTCCCTGCTAGCATACTTTCATGTTTTTTATTCACGAATTAAGCACCCGAAATTAATTTTTTGATTTCAAAATTTCAAGTTTCCTTTAAATATTAGAATTGCATCACGGATTAATTGGATTTATGATCAACTGTATTAATTGGGTTTTAGATTCAAGAAAAAATTATACTATATCAGTATTATTTTCATAATTTATAAATAGATTTTCAAAGTGCATCATGATTTACAAATAAAAATGAATTCTTTTATTAAAAAAATCAATCACAAAGTTAAAAATTCCGTATTAAAAAAAAAAAATTCGTTAATTTCATGTGGGCCATCCTAGGATAGCAAGGTTCTTTTTCTGAGTTGAGTTGGTGTTCCGTTCGCCGCCGTCGCGATTCTCGACTCCACCGGCAGTGGCAGGCTCGACGATGATGGCGGTGGAGGTATGTTATCGTTGCTGCCAAAAATCCAATCTTTTCTCTGCTTAGAAAAATGGGTTTTCCATAATCTTCACTCCTCTATCTGTCTATTCTTCAATGGTTCCTTTAGGAGGTTGTTTGATTTATAGAAGAACAAAGAACCCATTGCATTGCTTATGGTTTCAATCCTTAAAATTCTTGAGATATTGTCATTATGAATGGAATAAAAATTTGAACTTGGACCCAAACGAGAAGAAGCAAAGCAGGGTGGGGCTTTTTTGGGACTTAGATAATAAACCACCAAACTCAATCCCACCTTATGAAGTTGCCAATAAGCTTAGAGTAGCAGCATCTTCCTTTGGGGTTGTTAGGTATATGGTGGCTTATGCAAATAACCACACTTTCAGCACTGTCCCCCAAGATGTCCGGAAGAGGAAGAAAGAGAGGGAATTGTTGAATCGTTTGGAGAATAAGGGTATCATCAAGTCAAATGAACCTTATCTTTGTAGGGTTTGTGGGAGAAAGTTTTATACTAATGAGAAGCTTGTTAACCATTTCAAGCAATTACATGAGCGTGAGCACGTGAAGAGAATGAACCATATAGGGTCAGCTAAAGGGAACAGGAGGGTGAAGTTGGTGGCTAAGTATTCTATGAAAATGGAAAAGTATAAGAAGGCTGCAAATGCTATTCTGACTCCTAAAGTGGGGAATGGTTTGGCAGATGAGCTTAAACGGGCAGGGTTTTGGGTTCAAACTGTTTTGGATAAGCCACAAGCTGCTGATGTTGCATTACAAAGTCACATGGTGGATGTCATGGATCGTAGACGGGTCGAGTGTATTGTACTTGTATCAGATGATTATGGTTTCGTTGATGTAATCAAGGAAGCAAAGCTACGATGTCTCAAGACGGTCGTCATTGGGGATGCTAGTGATGATGGAGTCTTGAAGAGGACTGCACATGCTGCCTTTTCTTGGGAGGAAATTCTGATGGGGAAGGCTAAAAAGGAGGCAGTATCAGTTGTGGAAAACTGGAAAGATCGTGATATTTTGAAAAGGTTAGAGTGGACATACAACCCAGAAGTGGATAAAAAGAAATTCAATGCGGATGATATGGTTAGTGAAGCGTCTGAAGATGATAATATAGAAGATATCTGTGATGAAGTTGATGATGACTATAAGGATGACAAAGGTTCCTGGTGGGAATTAGATACTGACGACGATGTCACAAATTGACAGTCAGGCAAATTATCTATCTTATCTGTGAGTAGGTGAAGCTCACTTGACCTTCTACTTAGTCAACATTTTTGTGTGCAGAAATAATATGTTTGGGTCATCAAATTTGTGAGGGAACATTGTAACTTGAAAGTTATGGATGGTTGTGGTAACTGAAAATGAAATCAGTAATTGCTTGATTATCTCTTTGGTTTTCCGGTCTTTAGGATGTTGCATTGTTTGATTTATTTTGCATAGTCATGTGCTGGGATATTTCATACAACAATAGCTATTTTCTCTTAAAATCAGGAAGCAAAGCTTTATAGGTAGATTGAAATATTGTGGCATGGTGCTCCCATTTGTTTGTTGTGTTCCATACATTGTAATATAATCAGGCATCCTCATTTTGTGCTGCATTGGGCATACCCCAATCATTGTTTTAGTGAGAACAAAAGGGAAAGAGTAAGATGGAGGCAGAGAGGAAGTTAGATCCAATTCCTTTAGTTATATATGCTCTCCAGTATAGTGCTTTATTTTTTTGAGTAAACCCAAGGGTATCCCCACCCCACATAGGATGGGACTAATCCCCTTTCGCGGATTGAGAGGGCAAGGGGTTCTCCGCTACCCACAAAGTGTGTTTACCAGGAGTCGAACTCAAGCCCTTTAGACTCACGGTCCGAAACCCTTGTACTCAGCACCAAACCAACTGAGCCACACCTTGCAGGTCCAGTATAGTGCTTTTACATTATTTCTTTCAAGTTCTAGTACCTACATGGTAAATTTTAAGGCCCCAGCATGTCAGTGATTTTCACTCCATTCCCCTTCGAATGCAACTAAGGATGGAGACAAGTAAAGATATAAAGAATCTGAAGTTCCTTTGAACTAACCTTTTGTGCTCTTTCATATTTACCAGCCTTGAATAATGCATTCCCTTCTTTCTTTTTCTTCCTAGCTGCATCAGTCTTCTCTGATTATTCCAATCCCACCATTCCTTTTCCTTAGAAAAGAGAAATTCTCTAGAGAGTAGCTTCCTCCTTTGCTGTACTCACTCTATCTTTTTTGCACATTTCTCTTTCTACTGAAGACTCGCATGTGAGTGTATACTAGTTCCTTGTCTCTCTTTTGAATGCCTTCCAAACAGTCAATTTTTCTTCTATCATGATTAGCTGTCCAAAACACGGGAAGCTGGTTATTACCTTTCTCATTCTTTCGAGTTTTCCATTTCGGGTTTACTGAAATCTGAGTTTCTCATCTCATTAAGGAAGCATTCTCTCTCTTTCTATATTGAAATGCAAGTTTAAAATTTGAAATTTGAATTATAGAGAATCAATGAAATTCTCTCATTCTCCTCCTATTTGGGGTAAATGATTCCTGGCAAACTGTTCCTACAATTTTTCTCTTTGTGAAAGATTTAAGCAATGAACTCTGTTTCAAATCTTGAGATTTATCTTCTGACTTAGCTTTTGGTTTACAATGCGCCGGTGGTAATGGCAACCACTATTATGTTGTTATGCTTACTTGCTTAGTTTCAAAGCTTACTAATTATGCTGGACGATGGCTTCCCCTTCTCCAGTCCCTTTTGAAACTCAGAATAGGCTGTAGGTGGCATAGGTTTGTTCATAGTTATTAAATGCGGATTGCGGCATGTCGCGATTAACCCCGAAAAACATTATAGCGTTTGTTACGGTGCGCAAGTCTAGTAGAATTAGGAGTAGTTCTACTAGGTTGAATGACTATGTAGCTTAGGAATACATACTGTGTTTTAGTTACCTTACAATAGGACAGGTGTCATATTCTTAGGAGTACAGGTGTCATAAGATTGTGTAGTCCTTTGGACAGATGTTAAACAATAAAAACCAACTTTGTACAGATGGTGATTCATTGAATAATATACTGGAAGTTTCCGTTCTATTCTTCTTCTTCACATTAGGATCCTTAATCCTAATATTGGTGCTTTCATCTTGAACAACCATAGCTTGCGGTGTCGGTTCGATCAACAATGAAGATCCAGGAGTTAGCGGAGGAAGTTGCTTCTTTTCAACAGCGCATGGACAACAATATTGCTGAGGTGCGTCTTCAAGCTACTGAGACCCAAAACCAGATCTCCTTGCTGGTTTCTCAGTTGCAGCAGATTCAGGAGGTATTCTTGGCGCGAGTTCATCCGGAAAAGAATTCTTCGCATGCTCAATCGGCGTTCCACAATGAATCGACATTTTCTCAATCGCATACTACTTCGCACAATCAGTTTGACCATCGTTCCGTCCTCAAGGGGGTACGTATGGAAATACCCATTTTTAATGGCACAGAGCCAAATGTTTGGATTTTTAGGGCTGAACTATTCTTCCATCTCCAACACATTCCCGATGAATCCAAAGTTCCTCTGGCAGGCCTTCGGATGGAAGGCATGGCAGCATCATGGTTCCAATGGATGTTCAAGGGTGGTACGGTGAACAATTGGTCATCTCTTACGCTGGCCTTGCGTCAACGATTTGGTACGTCCACGTTTGTTAATTTGAAGGGCACTTTGTCCAAATTAACTCAAACGTCCACGCTTCGTGATTATGTTCAACGTTTTGAAGCATTGGTTAATCAGGTTCCGGAATTGGAAGATGATTTGTTGATGAATTTCTTCGTTTCGGGGTTGCAATCGGAATTGAGGAGCGCAGTTCAATTGCGTATGCCTACATCCCTTCATCAAGCTATTCAGTTGTCTATGGCTTATGATGATCATCATTTGGACTTGCGAGCATCTTTTTCGGGTGTTCAGAAGAAGTTTGTTCCTCGTGTTCTAAATGCATTGGACAATGTCTCTCAGACCACTCCTCTTGTCACTCACGCCACACCTCTGGCTCTTCCATCGTCTGCTACCAACAAACGTTTCTCTCACGCTGATTTGGCAAAAAAAAGGGAATTGGGCCAGTGTTATACATGCGAGGAGAAGTGGACGAAGCAACATAGATGCAAAGGTAAATTGTTACTCCTGATAGGAGAGGAAGATTACTTGGAGCCTGATCCTGAAGAAGAACAGATTCTTTGGGAACCAGAACAACCCACTCCTGTATTCAACGATGCTTCCTTGCATTCTTTGTGTGCTACCGAGCATCAACATGCTTTGACATTTCGGACAAAACTGAGAGGTTTAGATGTTTCGGTTCTGGTGGATTCAGGTAGCACTCACAATTTTTTGCAGAGGAGTTTGGCATTGCAACTTGGTTTACCTATGATTCGCACACACAAGCTTAGAGTTTTCTTGGGCAATGGTGATTGTCTTCTCTCTGACAGGAAATGCCTACAGGTGCCTATTCAATTACAAGATACTATTTTTTTAGTAGATTTCTGGGTAATTGAATTGGCAGAGCTTAATGTTGTGCTTGGGATGCCTTGGCTTGAATTACTGGGTAGAGTTACTCATGATTATAGCAAATTGACCATGGAGTTTACATGGAGAGGATGTGATATTTTGTTGCAAGGGTTGCAATCGAATTCAGCAACAGTTTCTTCACTCAATTGTGTTCAGTTAGATTGTGCTACTTGCTGCTCCATGCATCTTTCTATGGCATCAGTCCAACAATTCAAGATTAATTCGGAAGTTGCATCTCTCAAAGACAAAATCCATCCACAACTGTGGCAGGTCATTTTACAGCATCAAGAGGTTTTTGCTATTCCCTCTGTTCTTCCTCCTTTTCGTGGATGGGATCATTCGATTCACTTGTTGGATGACAACAAGCCGATCAATGTGAAGCCTTATCGTTATGCTTATGCTCAAAAGACAGAAATAGAGCATCAGGTGGCTGCTTTACTCAAGACAGGTTTTATTCAACATTCCCAAAGTCCATATTCATCTCCTGTTCTTTTAGTCAGGAAGCAAGATAATACATGGAGGCTTTGTATTGATTATAGGGCCTTAAATGCAGCCACTATTAAGGATAGGTTCCCAATACCTACAATTGACGAGTTGTTAGATGAATTGGGAGGATCTTCTATATTTTCCAAGCTTGATTTAAGAGCTGGTTATCATCAAATTAGAATGCTGCCTGCTGATGTATCCAAAACGGCTTTTAGAACTCATGAAGGCCACTATGAGTTTCTCGTTATGCCTTTTGGCTTAACTAACGCTCCAGCCACGTTTCAGGCTGTTATGAATCACATCTTCAAGCCTTACCTTCGACAATTTATAATTGTTTTTTTTGATGATATTCTGATCTTTAGCAAGTCATTGTTGGAGCATGTTCGACATGTGGCATTAGCATTGGAGTGCCTACATCAGAATCAATTTTTTGTGAAGGCTAGTAAGTGTTCTTTTGGTGTAGACACGGTTGACTATTTGGGGCATGTGGTTTCCAAGGAGGGTGTATTTGCGGATCCAAGGAAAATTGAGGCTATGGTGCAGTGGCCAGTACCTAAGAATCTTAAACAACTTCGTGGGTTCCTAGGTTTAACTGGATATTACCGTAGGTTTGTTAAAGGATATGCTTCATTAGCACTACCATTGACAGACTTGCTGAAAGGGGCTGATAATTTCTGCTGGTCTGAAGCTGCCATGAATGCTTTTCAGATTCTCAAGCAGTCCATGTCTTCTACACCTATACTGGCCCTTCCTGATTTTACACAAAGATTTATCATTGAAACTGATGCCTCTAACTCTGGTGTGGGTGCAGTATTGATGCAGAATGATAAGCCACTGTCATTTTTTAGCAGGAAGTTGGGCATCCGAATGTCAAATGCTTCAACTTATGTACGTGAGCTTTTTGCCATCACTGCTGCTGTCAAACGTTGGAGGCAATACTTGCTTGGTTCAGAGTTCACTATTCGGACTGATCATCAAAGTATCAAGGAAATTTTGACTCAAACCATTCACACTTCAGAACAACAGAAATACTTATGTAAGCTTTTGGGTTACACCTTTACAATTGAGTACAAGGCTGGACGATCTAATGTTGTTGCTGATGCTCTTTCACGGGTTTATGAAGAAGGTTCCTTACAGGCCATTCTATCTGTGCCCTCCTTTGATATTTTGTCTGCCATACAACAATTAAATCAGTCTGATCCCTACTTGTTACAGCTTCATCAACAGGTTCGTGATAATACAATTGTTGATAAAGAGATATCAGTTAGGGGAGGAATTTTATTTCATAACAACAGGTATCTGTTGAGTTCCTCTTCTTCTATGATCCCACATTTGATTCATGAGGCTCACGGCTCTCCCATTGGCGGACACGCTGGTATATTAAGGACATTCCTTAGGTTGTCTTCTACTTTCTATTGGCAGACAATGAGGAAGGATGTCAAGAAATTTGTGAGTGAATGTGTTATCTGTCAACAAGTTAAGCCCGAAACAACAAAGGCTTCAGGACTTCTTCAACCACTGCCTGTACCAGAAGGAATCTTTGAGGAATTATCCATGGATTTTATTTCTGGTCTGCCTTCATCTAAAAACTTCACTACTATTTTGGTGGTCATTGATAGGCTTTCTAAGTTTGCTTATTTTGGTGGACTCCCTACCCATTATACAGCTGCTTCTGTGGCAGTTTTGTTTTGTGATTTGATAGTGCGAAATCATGGATTTCCTCGCTCTATTCTCTCTGATCGTGACAGTATTTTCTTAAGCCATTTTTGGACTCAACTTTTCACTTTGAGTGGCACGAAGCTTCGGACATCGTCTTCTTATCATCCTCAGACGGATGGCCAGACGGAGGTCACTAATAGGTATTTAGAACAATATTTGCGTTCTTTTTGTGTTGACCGTCCTCATTCTTGGTCTGGTTTCCTGTGTTGGGCTCAATTTCATTATAATTCAGCCGTTCATTCCTCTATTGGCATCACACCATATCAAGCGGTGTTTGGCAAGCCACCCTTGATGATTCCCTTCTATCCGAAAGGCTTAGTGAAACTGGAGGCAGTAGATACTCAGTTGCAGCAGCGAAATGAGGTGTTGGCTGAGTTGAAAGTGAACCTGGAACGTGCTCGAAACAGGATGAAGGTTCAGCATGATAAGAGTCACAAAGAGAGGTCATTTGTTGTGGGAGATCAAGTGCTGGTCAAGTTACAACCTTACAGACAAGTGTCTGTGGTAAGGCGTTCTAACCATAAGCTAGCTCGCAGATTTTTTGGCCCATTTCCTGTTTCTAAGGTCCTTGGCCCTGTAGCTTATCAGCTGGAATTGCCTCAAGGTTGTCAGATTCATCCTGTCTTTCATGTTTCCTTATTGAAACCGTTTAAAGGATCATCTACTTCCATGGGGAGTTCTCTTCCTCTAGCTGCAATGAATAACAGACCGGTTCAGGATCCTTTGGCAGTCTTGGCTGTGCGGGCTGTAGCAGATGGCATTCAGCAGAAACGTGAGTTCTTGATTCAATGGTCTGATGCAGTTCCTGAAGATGCATCTTGGGAGCCTGAAGATCAGTTGTTATCTTCTTATCCACAATTGAACCTTGAGGACCAGGTTCCTTGTCAAGGGGGAGGGAATGTTACGGTGCGCAAGTCTAGTAGAATTAGGAGTAGTTCTACTAGGTTGAATGACTATGTAGCTTAGGAATACATACTGTGTTTTAGTTACCTTACAATAGGACAGGTGTCATATTCTTAGGAGTACAGGTGTCATAAGATTGTGTAGTCCTTTGGACAGATGTTAAACAATAAAAACCAACTTTGTACAGATGGTGATTCATTGAATAATATACTGGAAGTTTCCGTTCTATTCTTCTTCTTCACATTAGGATCCTTAATCCTAATAGCGTTATAGCGGGTTGCGGTTGCGGAAATAGCGGAATAGATATATGACAGAAATAATGACAAAAAGAAATAATTTTTAAAGGCAGGGATAGCAGAAGTAACAGAGACATACGCGGATAGGTTAAAAAACCCTTAATTTTTTTCTTACACATTTAAATTTAGGACAAAATTGATATTTTGCCTTATGACAGCAATATGGCCGCAAATGTGATCGCAATGGCCGCTATTGCGTTCCGGTTCGGCGCAGCGTGGTTTCTTGTGGCGAGGCACCGCAATGCCCATATGGCACGACTTGCGACGCTATTACGGCGCAATTCACTACTATGGGTTTGTTTGCAGCCAGTAGTATTATTACCTGGAATAGTTATCTGTTTTCTTTTCATTTTCGTTACGATTTTCCATTACAGATGTGTTCATACTTTATGCTTATATAGATGCTGATGAGAAATGATTGAAACAGAAACACTGATTGCAGAGTGCAGACTCAAGTTTGCTAAGTCCAAGATGACTCAGATGACTCGTGCATGATGACACATCCTCAACTTGGTTTGTATTTTGTTACTGATAGAAGTTTCGTTTGTTTTTTTATTGGAAGCAAAAACTTAGACTCTGCAGTGAACCTTTAATTTTTTAGATGGGTCCCAAGAAAAATCCTGCATTCTGTTTTGTTGTTCCTCAGTCCATAGAGTGAAATGCTATAACTAATCAAGGTCGTTCTTAGTGTTTAGGAAGAAACAGAAAATCTTCATTGATGTAAAAGTATCCAAAGTGATACAATTGACAATACTACCTATTCTGATATAGACACAGAAAGAGAAAAGACTAAAAGTCTGAAAGTTCAGAAAGTAAAGTCTGTGACCCACGTGACTTTGTCTAACAAAGCTAACTAACATCTAACAATTAGTTACAACAAACTAACTAGTTACAACAAACTAACTAACTAATAACAATTAGTTACAACAAACTAACTAATTAGTAAATAACAATATTACAGAATAAGTATATTCTGTATCACCCCCCCTCAAGTTGGAAGGTGAATGTCAAGAAGCCCCAACTTGGAAATAAAATCATGAAAAGGAGCAGGTTGGAGGGCCTTTGTGAAGACATCAGCAAGTTGTTTAGTTGTGGGCACTGGCAACAAGTGTATTAAACCAGCCATGATTTTCTCTCTAGTAACATGACAGTCAAGCTCGATGTGTTTGCTACGTTCATGAAATGAAGGATTGTGAGCAAGGTGTATTGCAGCTTGGTTGTCACAATATAAATGAACAGCCTTAGGCATAGGAACCTGAAGATCATGAAGGAGATATGAAAGCCATTGGATTTCACAAGTGAGAGTTGCCAAAGCTCTATATTCAGCTTCTGCTGAAGACCTGGATACAGTGCTTTGCTTCTTGGACTTCCAAGAAATAAGAGAGTTACCAAGGAAGATGCAAAAACCAGTAGTAGATTTGCGAGTATCTGGACAGGTAGCCCAGTCTGCATCAGCAAAGCCCGACAAGATCAAAGAATTCTGAGCAGGAAACAATAAACCTTTAGCTGGTGAAGCTTTTAAATATCTAAGAACTCTACAGGCTGCATCATGATGAATCCTCATTGGATTGGCAACAAACTGACTTAATTGTTGCAGAGCAAATGATATATCTGGTCTAGTATTTGTGAGATATAAAAGACGACCCACTAACCGTCTGTATGAAGCTGGATCATGAAATGGCTCACCATGATTTTGCTTTAATCGCAGGGAAGACTCCATGGGAGAAGAAGCAGGTTTAGCACCAAGTAAGCCACTTTCAGATAACATTTCAAGGACATATTTCCTTTGATTTAACACTAAACCCTTTGTGGAACGAGCCACTTCCATTCCCAGAAAGAAATGTAAAGGGTCTAAATCTTTAATTTTGAACAATCTGTCCAAGTGCTGCTTCACCAAGTTAATCTCCTGAAAATTATTTCCAGCCAAAACCATATCATCCACATAGACCAGTAAACATGTAAAGGAAGGACCAGCAGCTTTAGTGAACAAGGAATGATCTGCACTGGATTGGTGGAAACCAAGATTTTGAAGTTCACTTGTGAGTTTTGCATTCCACTGTCTACTTGCCTGCTTAAGACCATAAAGAGACTTTTGTAGTTTGCAAACTTGCTTTGGCTTAGGAGCAATAACTCCTTGGGGAACAGCCATGTAAACTTCTTCTGAGAGATCACCATGTAAAAAGGCATTGTTGATGTCTACTTGCTCAATGAACCAGTCTTTGGCAGCTGCAATAGCAAGTAAAAGCCGAATGGTGGTGAGTTTGACTACAGGAGAAAATGTCTCAAAATAATCTATTCCTTCCAGCTGATTGTATCCTTTTGCAACAAGGCGAGCTTTGTAACGAGCAACTAACCCATCAGGATTAAGCTTTGTTTTGTAAACCCACTTACATCCAATGGGATGTTTGCCTTTAGGTAGGTCAACAAAGGTCCATGTACCGTTTCTGTCAAGAGCATCAAGCTCTTCTTTCATGGCCGAAATCCATTCATCAGTTTGCATAGCTTGACTGTAAGTGTTAGGCTCAACAAAGGAACTAAGGTTATGGCATAAGGAAGCATAAGAATCTGAACAATGGTTATAAGAAACAAAAGATGAAATAGGATGAGAAGTGGAAGAGGACTTACCTGGAGATGAAATTTGATCAGCTAGAACTGAAGAAATATTACATTTGAAATCTGCCAAATGTCGTGGCTGCATCCTCACCCTTGTGGATCTCCTAATGGTTGATGGTAGATGTGTTGAAGGGTTTTCAAGGTCTGTTTGTATAGTGGGTGAGGGGTGATCTTGATTTTGGTCAAGATCTAGTTGCGGTATGTGGCTTGTAGGTAATATCTGTGGTTGAGTATTGACCAAAGGTTGTTGTGAAGATTGTTTGCACAGTATCTGATCAGACTGTTTAGACTTCAAATCATAAAGAATATATCCCTTTACACCATCCTTATGTCCTAGATATATGCATTTACGGGCTCTTGTGTCAAACTTTGTACGATTAGCTTTTAAAGTGGAAGCAAAAGACAAACACCCGAAAACTTTAAGGTGTATGATCACAGGTGGCCTTTTATATAGTAACTCATATGGTGACTGATATGCTCCCAGCATATATACTTTTATAGATCAAAAACAGCAGGAAATCAGATCTAAAACTGTGTATAAAAGTGTATATGTGGTGAAATTATTGAATAAAAATTGTCAGACACTCTCTCACTCAAATTCTTCATGTTTACAGGAGGAAAATAACAAATAAAGGAGTAAGAAGAAGAATCAGACAGAAGCCCCACGCTCCAAGCGTAGGAACCCACGCTTGAAGCGTGGGAAAAGACTTCAGAACAGTGAGTCCACGCTTCAAGCGTGGAACTCCACGCTTGGAGCGTGGAGAAAACAAAAATGGCAGAAGCTCCACGCTTGGAGCGTGGATCCTGCGCTCCAAGCGTGGGATTGAGAGAGACAGCTGTCAGTTGCGAGAAAAGGAGGATTTTCAGGTTATAAAAAGGGCATAAGGCAACCCTAGAAGATATATCTGATATTCTGAACAACTGAGGTCATTCGGAGGCGGAAGCTCTGGAGAGAGATCTCTTCTTCTACCTTTCTGTAGTTCTTTTAGTTTTTGTTTTTCAATTGAATTTTGGATTCTAGCCATGATAATGGTTGGCTAGAACCTCTTTGCTGTAGTTAGGGTCACGAACCCTTGTGAACCCCTGATACAATGGATTGAGTTTTTATGAATATATTTATCTTTTGAATTTCGTTCTATTCTGATCGTATTGTTATTGTTATTATTAGATCCGATCAATCTAGTAAGTAATAATAAATCTGAGGATTAGGGCCAACAAGAGGGATCTGAGGTCTTTAATCCGGAAAGGGGATAGAACGACGGTATGAACATGATCTAGACATAGACATGATTCATATTGTAGATGTTTCAATTATCGATCGTTATGCTTGATCTCATATAGGGCACCTCAAGGAATTAGGGTTCTATATGAGATTAAAAGGTTAATTCCTCAAGGGATTGAGAATTAACTATTGATACCTTTATCTGATAATTATCCAAGTTCACGATTTATATATTAATACTTAACTTAATCCATAGTAAAATGTGGGGATCATTGGTGAGTGTTTCTACTACAACGCTTTTCTCATATATTTAAACCCTTATTTTATTTCTTTTTCAAAAAGAACCAAAAACAAGTCTTTTAAATTTACAAATCAAATTCCCACACAATCCTGACATTCGTGTCAAAAACCTTTTGAAATATTTAATCTTAAAGGGAAGAGTTTTAATTGATTTAAACACACTCTCTGTGGATACGAACTTTGATTTATCACTGTATTACTTGCGCGATTCGGTACACTTGCCGATTCACGTCAAGTTTTTGTACCGAATCGCGCAAGTAATACAGTGATAAATCAAAGTTCGTATCCACAGAGAGTGTGTTTAAATCAATTAAAACTCTTCCTTTTAAGATTAAATATTTCAAAAGGTTTTTGACACGAATGTCAGGATTGTGTGGGAATTTGATTTGTAAATTTAAAAGACTTGTTTTTGGTTCTTTTTGAAAAAGAAATAAAATAAGGGTTTAAATATATGAGAAAAGCGCTGTAGTAGGGAACACTCACCAATGATCCCCACCTTTTACTCTGGATTAAGTTAAGTATTAATATATAAATCGTGAACTTGGATAATTATCAGATAAAGGTATCAATAGTTAATTCTCAATCCCTTGAGGAATTAACCTTTTAATCTCATATAGAACCCTAATTCCTTGAGGTGCCCTATATGAGATCAAGCATAACGATCGATAATTGAAACATCTACAATATGAATCATGTCTATGTCTAGATCATGTTCATACCGTCGTTCTATCCCCTTTCCGGATTAAGGACCTCAGATCCCTCTTGTTGGCCCTAATCCTCAGATTTATTATTACTTACTAGATTGATCGGATCTAATAATAACAATAACAATACGATCAGAATAGAACGAAATTCAAAAGATAAATATATTCATAAAAACTCAATCCATTGTATCAGGGGTTCACAAGGGTTCGTGACCCTAACTACAGCAAAGAGGTTCTAGCCAACCATTATCATGGCTAGAATCCAAAATTCAATTGAAAAACAAAAACTAAAAGAACTACAGAAAGGTAGAAGAAGAGATCTCTCTCCAGAGCTTCCGCCTCCGAATGACCTCAGTTGTTCAGAATATCAGATATATCTTCTAGGGTTGCCTTATGCCCTTTTTATAACATGAAAATCCTCCTTTTCTCGCAACTGACAGCTGTCTCTCTCAATCCCACGCTTGGAGCGCAGGATCCACGCTCCAAGCGTGGAGCTTCTGCCATTTTTGTTTTCTCCACGCTCCAAGCGTGGAGTTCCACGCTTGAAGCGTGGACTCACTGTTCTGAAGTCTTTTCCCACGCTTCAAGCGTGGGTTCCTACGCTTGGAGCGTGGGGCTTCTGTCTGATTCTTCTTCTTACTCCTTTATTTGTTATTTTCCTCCTGTAAACATGAAGAATTTGAGTGAGAGAGTGATAATTTCACCACATATACACTTTTATACACAGAGTGTATATATGCTGGGAGCATATCAGTGACTTTTTATAGGAGAGGAAAGTCTATTAATGATATAATTTCATAGATTTTTAGGAAGATTGCCTTGAAACAAAACATATACACCATTTTGTTTACTCAACACAAGATAATTGGTGAATGATTCCTTTTTGATTAAAGAAATCTTGCATTATAAACTCTTGACCATTATCACTCCTAAAAGATTTGATGGTCACATTGTGGTTTTGATGACAAAGGACTTTATATGCATTCGGGTTTCAGATTTGTTTTTCATCAAAATTCCCCAATATGAAGTCATCAACTACTGTTAAGAAATAGCGATGACCGCATATATCACAAGGATCATCAGTATTTTTACAAGAGATGAAAGGATATTGTGTCATCATTGTCTTTATTACAGAAGGAGAACAATGCCCTAAACGTAAATGCCATATATCATTGAAACTAGGATTTACAGTGTAAAGAGACTGAACAGAAATGCTATTTGGAAGTTTGGGTTGTAAGTCTGGGTGTATGTGTTGTTGACTACAATCTTGAGTGAGGATGTATAAGCCTTTCTTTAGCCTAGCTGAACCAATCATCTCCATGGTAGGCATGTGTTGGATGACACAGGTTTGCTGTTGAAAAATTACACAGCAATTAGAATTTCGTGCTAACTTTGTGACTGATATGAGATTAACAGTAAAATTCTCAACAAACAAGACATTAGACAAGGTAAGTGTGTTTGAAAGGACTACAGTTCCTGAGTAATAAGAATGGACCTGGCTCCCATTAGGAAGAGAGATGGCTACTGGTGTAATTTTTTGTATTGAAACCAAGCTGGTAAGTGTGTTGGTTATATGATCAGTGGCTCCTGTATCTAGGATCCACTGTGTGCAAGCATTACCTGAAGAGGTTGTTTCACCATTGATTGCATTTGTTTGCACTATGTTGCTCACATGAGGAGAAGTATTTTGCTGAAGGAATTGTTGCTGCATAGACTGCTGAATCATCTCGAAAATGGTATCATACTGATTCTTGGAAAAACTTTTTTTATTCTCTTGTTGTGAGACATCATGATTCTGTTCAGTAAGACCATCTGAAGTATGTTGAATCACAGCATTAGCTGCTTTGTATCCACCTTTCACCTTATAACCTGGTGGATATCCATGCTTCTCAAAGCATGTGTCAACAGTATGGCTTGTTTTCCCACAAAATGTACATAATCTGGAAATGGACCTACCTCTTCCATTGTAGTAGCCTCTTCCTCTTCCTCTAGTATTGAAGCGTCCTCCTCTTGCAGCTATGTGTTCTGCAGAGGAGTTATAGAATGCCTTTGTAGCTCCATCAATAGAATTAGGCAACATGCCTTCAAGGTGCATCTGTCTCTCCTGTTGAGTGACCAGTGAAAACACACGATTTATTGGAGGAAGAGGATCCATAAGCATGATTTGGGATCTCACATGAGAATATTGCTCATTGAGCCCCTTAAGGAACCGTATTGAGTAGTCCCTATCTTTGATATTCCTCACTTGCGAAGCGAGAGTACAACATGGATGGATACACTTACAAGAAGGTGTAGGCTGTAAATTCTCTAACTCATCACAAAGTATCTTGAGTTGAGTGTAATAATCAGATATTGACTTATCTCCTTGATGAAGACGATAGATCTCATCCTGTAAGTCAGAGATTCGAAAAATATCCGACTGAGAAAATCTCTCCTTAAGATCCTTCCATACATCGACAGCCCTGTCCATCCATAGTATCGACTGAGAAATAGACTCTGAAATGGAGCGATGCAACCATGACAACACCATGGTGTTGCATCTCTCCCAAGCAGCATAGTGTTGATCAGAAGTTTCCGGAACAGAAATTGAACCATTCACAAAAGAGAGTTTATTTTTAGAAATCAAAGCCATGGTCATGGCTCTGGCCCATCCATGGTAGTTCTTACCGTTCATAGGCGTGGAAACAAGTACAAGAGACGGATTTTCATTTGGATGAAGGAAGTAAGGACTTCCTAGATCTGACAAATCCTGATTAAAATTTCGATTCGTAGACTTTTGATTTGCAGCATCAGAAGCATCACCTTGAATGTGTGTCTCATCCGAAGCATCACTGAGGTTTTGCTGAGAACTCTGATTCGCCATGCAAGAAAAATGAAACAAGGATCTTGACTCACTTGATTTAGAAGAGAGTCAGTGGAGTGAAGAGAAGATCAGATCAGATCTGTAGCGGAAGACGACGAAAAAAGGAAAATGGCGAATTCAGAGCCCCATGATGGGCTTTGATACCATCTTAGTGTTTAGGAAGAAACAGAAAATCTTCATTGATGTAAAAGTATCCAAAGTGATACAATTGACAATACTACCTATTCTGATATACTGTGCTACTCTACATATAGACACAGAAAGAGAAAAGACTAAAAGTCTGAAAGTTCAGAAAGTAAAGTTTGTGACCCACGTGACTTTGTCTAACAAAGCTAACTAACATCTAACAATTAGTTACAACAAACTAACTAGTTACAACAAACTAACTAACTAATAACAATTAGTTACAACAAACTAACTAATTAGTAAATAACAATATTACAGAATAAGTATATTCTGTATTAGTCGTTTTCAAGATTTTCACTTTTTTGTTTTTTTGGTAAATTGAAGTTCGGATGTTTAAAATTTTTGTCATTTTTCTTTGAAGTAATGTTGTTGAACATTTATTTAGTGCATTATATATGATGCTTTTGTGGCAGATGCTACCTTCCCTGCCTTGAAAATGTTCTATTGTCAATATTAAACTGTTTAAGTAATTCAAGAGAAGCCGTATATTTGCAAATGGAATTAATCTCTTTCTGGAACATTTCAAGCCACTCACATCTCAACAAAGATGAGTATTAAGATTATCGGGACTTTGGTATATTGATCTTTATTTTTCATGACACATACAGTACTATACTTATGAAATTTAGGAGATTATATACTTAAAAGTTGGTTCTTCAAAGATTTTAGACATTTAGTCCTTTGTAAGTAAACAATGCATGGAACAAGTGGATGTTGAAAAATACATCAAACAATTAAATTAATGTTCAATTTAAACATGGAGACTTCAAATTGATGTTCAAAATCTTTAGAGGGTTAACTTGATATCTCGTGTATTCTTAGCTTAAATTCGAGTATATACTCCTTTAGGAATTTAACACATCGTATTAAAATATTCACGCTCAAAACTTTTGCAGCTATGGCTCTTTACTACTTTCACAATTAATTAAAACTTAAAAAACCAAAAACCCAAAAACCCAAATGATTAAAACTTAAAAAACCAAAAACCCAAATGATGAGGGCTGAGTAAGTGAAAAAGAGAAGATTTCATTTTGATTTTCACATTTCTTCCTATGTCATTTTTTGAGAGGGTTTTAAATATCTTTACTCCTAATTCGTCTCGCATTCCGAATTAGTCTCATGACCGAATTTAATTAGGGTTGGGTTAATAATAATAAAAAACACCAAGAAATATTAGGAAGACTTAGATATGTTTGGTCACCTTTACAAAGAAAAGAAGCTCGATATCATAGTATGAACATGGATCATCTCATGGAAAATAAAAAAAACATGATATAATCGTGTGAGAAAATCACAATCATAGAAAGATAAATAAGGTTGTGATTTTATAACTACCTATTATAATATTTTTTTCTCTTCCTTTATTATCGTTGATATATCTTTTATATAGTTATGATTTCAGACGTACTTATATTATTTTTTTCACATAAAAATATCCATATATACATCATAGTACAAAGTCGAATTGGAAGTAGCCAAAAAAATGTACAGGCTGGATGGTCGCTGGTGCAATTTCCCCCTTCCCTATGTTCTTCTCAGATCTACCTAACCCCTCAGTTACATGCACTATAAAAGTTACACCCATAACATGATTTAATATTTTGAGGAAAAAAAAAAGGAAAAGCTCACTGAAGACATTCAAGATCAATTTTGAAGACGAATAGCTGCAAAATAGGACATTTGCAACTTGCACAATATATAAGGTTTTCTATTAACGTTTTTTTTATGAAGTCATAGAAAGATTATTAAACAAATATATATTAAAAGGACATTGCTTTCTTCATCTAGCTAGAGTAAAATATGTTATACATACTTGTTAAGAGATATTTAATATATCTTTTTGATTTTTGAATGGTCATTTTTTCTTTAGTGACCGCAGATAAATTAATTATCTGTAGTTGACTATGATATCATTTTGAGGTAAAAATGATGATGTTTTAGTAATTTTAATTGAGAATGGATATTCTTATTACTAAAATTTTATACTACCAACTCACTACTTATCTAATCACCATTGATTCAACATTTTTTTTTTTTTCAAAAACTTTTTTAACATTCTCTCTTTGATTAATGGTGATTAGATAGGCAGTAAGTTAATAGTAGAAAATTTTGGTAGTTAAGTAAAAAAAAAATCTAAGGTGGGTTTGGGTTATGTTTGTACGGAGAAGTGTTTTTAAGAGCATCGTTTCTTCATCCTATTGGCACCGTCGTCATTTTCATTCCTTCACGCTCTGGTAGCGATTGCGGTCTCTGAATCCGAATTGAATTTTGATATCAATTGAAAAAATTGACGTGACGTGACGGTGACGGTGACGATGTCGGAGATGGCGAGCACAGATCCCGAGGGTGTTGACGGAGTCCGTATGACGTGGAACGTGTGGCCGAGGAGCAAGGTGGAAGCGAGCAAGTGCGTGATCCCACTCGCCGCCACAATCGCCGTGATCCGCCCTCATCCTGACATCCCGAAACTCCCTTACGCCCCTCTCCGCTGCAAAACATGTTCCTCCGCCCTCAACCCTTTCTCCCGCGTCGACTTCACCGCCAAGATCTGGATCTGCCCCTTCTGCTATCAGCGCAACCACTTCCCTCCTCATTACAACGCAATCTCCGAGACTAACCTCCCCGGAGAACTCTACCCTCAATACACCACTGTTGAATACGCTCTCCCTCTTTCAACCAATTCCTTCGATCCTTCCCCTGTTTTCCTCTTCCTCCTTGATACATGCCTCATCGAGGAAGAGATCCAGTTCCTCAAATCCGCAATTCGACGCGCGATTGGTCTGTTACCAGATAACGCTCTTGTAGGTTTCGTTTCTTTCGGAACACAGGTTCAGGTTTATGAATTGGGGTTCTCCGATATGTCTAAGGTTTATGTATTCAGAGGTACTAAGGAAATTTCTAAAGATCAGATTTTGGATCAATTGGGTCTTGATGCTCCTGGCACTACTGGAAGGAGACCTCAGAAGGGTGGTGGTTTACCAAATCCTAGTGTCACGCGCTTCTTGTTGCCTGCTTCTGATTGTGAATACACTCTCAATTCGGTAACTGCTTATTCAATTCAATAACTTTACACTCTTGTGGCATTGCTGCTTATTGACAAATGTGTTGTGTTGTGTTTTTTTCTCCAGCTTTTAGATGAATTGCAAACTGACCAATGGCCTGTTCCGCCTGCCACACGCCCCTCGCGGTGCACCGGAGTGGCTTTGAGTGTTGCGGCCGGATTGCTTGCTGCTTGTACTCCCGGGACTGGGGCTAGAATCATAACTTTGGTTGGGGGCCCTTGCACTGAAGGACCCGGCACGGTATATCAGTTTTATGTTCTTTTTGCTGTATATTCTTTGGTTCTTTGTTGCAATTATCATTTTTATTGGGATAAAAGATTTGTCGGCGTTTGGCAGAGGAGATTTTTTTTTTTCCGGGAATCACAATTTTCGAAAAATATGTTGGAAACGTTTACTTTGGTAGAGGAGAATTTTTTTTATCCGGGAATCACAATTTTCAAAAAATATGTTGGAAACGTTTACTTTATGATAATATCCAGAAATAAAAAATTTAGAAATATTCAGTTTCCCGGGAATCCTAAAGAATACCTTGTACCAAACGCCTTAGTGTTAGGGAAGGAATAGGAATGTGTCGCCATACTCGGCAGCACGGACACGCAATTTATTTGAAAATTTGCGTGTCGGACACGTGTCCGACACGGACACGTTCCGACATGCTCGGACACGCGTCCGACACGTGGTCAATATTTGCGGACACGCGGTCAACGCTCGGACACGTTTTTCCGACACGCAATCAACTTTTTCGGACACGCGGTCAATGCTCGGACACGCTCGGACACGTTTTTTTTTTGTTTTTTTTGTTTTTTTGTTTTTTTGTTTTTTTTAAATTTTTTTTTAATTAAATATAAAAGAAATAATTTGTAAATTGATTTTTTTCTATTAAGAAATTTTACATGAAAAATTAACAAAATACGAAAAATTATTTATATTTATATTTATGTTATGAAATTTAAATATTTGATTGGTTATATGATTTATTATGGACACTTATATGTATTAAATATAAATTATATTATATATATTAAATTTTTTATTTAATATTAAAACGTGTCCCAACGTGTCCAAATATGACATTTTTTAGAATTAACGTGTCGTCCCGTGTCTCGTGTCCGTGCATCATAGTGGCCATAGGAATGGTCAGGTGCGCTCGTTGACTTGGTATGTAAGAGGTTTCGTGGTTGTGTTGGTTGAGACTGCACTTAAAATCTGATTGTTGTGTAAGACATTTAATTATTTGTGTCTGGTCACTCACGTTGAAGTCGAGTTGTGGTGAAGCCATAAGTTGCACCTGCAAATCTAGAAGGGGAGGTGTTTGAAGAGATGTTGAACTGCTTATACTTGTTATTTAAAAAGAGATAGGCATGCTGCCATTATTACTTATTAACATGCTATAATGGTATGTTCATAAGTTTCAATTTCTTCTGTGCTGCTGACATCTTGGAGGGAGAATAAAAAAGGGACAGCTCTCATCACTTTGTCTTAATTTATAATTGAAAGTACAAAAGATTCTGTGGTAAACTTAGAATAAATGGTAGGGAAGTATGGTCAATACTGTGCTTATTCTTGTTTAGATTGACAGTTACTGAAGAATCCATCCACAGAATTTTCTGATGCAGATGATTTTGATTTTAAAATTTCTTTGCAGATTGTATCAAAAGATCTGTCTGACCCGGTGCGTTCTCATAAAGATCTTGATAAAGATGCAGCACCATACTTTAAGAAAGCAGTAAAATTTTATGATAGTCTCGCAAAACAGCTGGTTAGCCAGGGTCACGTTTTGGATGTTTTTGCATCAGCTCTTGATCAGGTATGTGGCATCATACTAATTTTTTCATACTACTAGAATTCTTTCACTCGATAGTTGGATAAGAATGCATGTGTAGATCATAGATCTGATGGGTTTCAGAAGGTGAGATTCTGAAGCATATAGTGTGAGTTCTGATCAGGAAATGTAATATAACCATGCAGCTTAATTTTTCCAAATTCGACATTGGAAGGCATCTAACCTAGCATCTCTGCCATGATGTTTGACAATTTTCATACTTTAGATTTCTTATAACTTGTAAACAATTGAGTGTGCACTTGGATAAGCTTTGAAAAGAACCAAATAAATTTATTTAATTAAAAAATTCTATTTTCTTAGAATCAGCCCAAACAATCGCCTGTCGTTCTTGTATCTTTTTTCTTAATTTAATTTCATGAAAATACCTTATATTTTACCCCATTTTTGTGACACATTAACTTGAAGCATGTTCTCCATAGCTCCCCTTCCCTATAGAGAAGTTTTTGAGGCTACATGAGTATATATTCTGAATATACCTTTATTTACCCTAACTGGCAACAGTTGGCTACAAGACCTGTAAAGCTATTTATTCAATGTGGTTGATGAATGTGCCACTTAAATCCATCTGGGTGATTATATTGATGGTATTATGATTGTCGAGCTTTTTTTTTCTGCTCGAGAGAGAAGCTGGGTAATATTTCAACCTTGAATTCTTACCATGGACTTTATTGTGGGTATGCAAGAAAGTTTTTTGTTTATATTATTGAGTGGACATTCATGAAAATAGAATCTTGCATTGAAAAACAATTACGGTTTAGTTATGCTCATTCTTTGTCTTCTGCTGATTTATGGATGTTTTAAATATTAAGGTTGGAGTTGCAGAAATGAAAGTTGCAGTTGAAAGAACTGGTGGCCTTGTTGTCTTGGCTGAAAGCTTTGGACATTCAGTCTTCAAGGACTCTTTTAAGCGCATTTTTGAGGATGGGGAGCAAGCTCTTGGTCTTTGTTTCAAGTGAGCATTCTCTCTCTTCAAATACTGATATCTTCTTTTTATTAATACATTTTCATTTCGCTCTCCCCTTATCTCTTATTCTCTCTAGATATCTTTCCCTTATCCCCTATCGGACGTGCTCATGACCAACTTCATTTATGTTTCAGTGGAAGCCTTGAGATAAATTGCTCCAAGGAAATCAAAATTCAGGGAATAATTGGACCTTGCACATCAATGGAAAAGGTTGGATCATTTTATACTTCATACTCTAATTTCATGTTGCTTATTGACTCTGGAATTGGAGTTTATGTTGGGTCAACTGAATTAAGACTGAATTAAAGCATGATATTTCTGGATTTTGATGGTTACAATCACATATTGCAGAAAGGGCCTTCGGTTGCTGATACTGTTATAGGGGAGGGGAACACAACAGCGTGGAAGATGTGTGGCCTTGACAAGAGTACATGCTTGACTGTGATGTTTGATCTTTCATCAAGTGATCGTTCAAACACTCCAGGTGCTGTCAACCCACAATTGTACCTGCAGTTCCTTACAAGGTTATGTTGGGGAAATTTCACTAATAAAATCTCATATATATATATATATATATATATATATATATATATATATATATATTTCTACTTATCCACTGGGCATTGAATGTTGTCATGTTCTTATTGCAGTTACCAGAGCCCGGATGGTCAACTTGTGCTTCGAGTCACAACAGTAACTAGAAGATGGGTAGATAGCTCTGTTAGCTCTGAGGTAGTTTCACTCTTTTTTATATTTCTGGCTGTGGATGGCTGTTTATTTGTCAATGTCTAAGAAATAGTTGGAGCTCATATAATCATCATAATATTAAGAAGCTTGAATGTTTTTTCTTTTTACTCTCTTTTCATGCTGTCAAGTCTGATTCTCAAGTTTTGTCCAATAAAGATATCCAAATGCATTTACGTTTATGCGTGTTTATTATGAATATCTATGATATAAGCTGGAAGACTTTAGTTTAGTCCCTACATTATTTGCTAAGTAGTTATTGGCAAGGAGATTGTTAAATAGTTAATGACAGCATTTTTTTATTACATTATCTTGCTCTTCAGGAATTGGTTCAAGGATTTGACCAAGAAACTGCTGCAGTGGTAATGGCTAGATATGCTTCTTTGAAAATGGAAACTGAGGTATGTCATAAGTTGTGTTACTATATTTGGCATTCCTAAATGTTTCTCTAAGGTATATTTTAACACCATTGGGGTATATTCGCTCAAGCTGCTGTAAATTATATCCTTGTTGAAATGGGTGATTGTTGGGAATTTTGGCAAAACATAAAATTGGGAGAACATCTTTGATGTTGATGGTTATGATGAAATTTGCACTTGTTTAATCGTTTTGCTAATAACTTACTACAAATGACCATTTTATTGAATGTCAAATTTTGGACATGTATTGCAAGTGAACTTTCTATAAACAATCGCCTCAGTGAGCATCAAATTTTGTTTGATCAGGAAACATTTGATGCCACACGGTGGTTGGATCGGTTCCTCATTCGCCTCTGTTCTAAGTTTGGTGACTACCGCAAGGATGATCCTTCGTCTTTTACATTAAACCCATCCTTTTCACTGTTCCCCCAGTTTATGTTCAATCTGCGACGGTCACAGTTTGTACAGGTACCTTTTATTGTAATTTTCTTCCTGTGCTGCTTTTCAAAGTTCTTTATTTAACTTTGTGGCATGTGGGTGGGGAAATGTATTGGCAGGTTTTTAACAACAGTCCAGATGAAACTGCATACTTCCGCATGTTGTTGAACAGGGAAAATATTAGTAATGCTGCTGTCATGATTCAGCCATCTCTAATATCATATTCATTTAATTCACTGCCTGCACCTGCATTGCTAGATGTGGCTTCCATTGCCGCAGACCGGATTTTGTTGCTAGATTCATATTTTAGTGTGGTAGTTTTTCATGGGATGACAATAGCTCAATGGCGCAACTTGGGATACCAGAACCAACCAGAACACCAGGTTTGTGCTTAGTCATCATGTCCTGCTAAAAAAATTGTTACCTGCAAATTGAACTTGGATTTTAAAATATAATCTTTATAATCTTCCAATTGGGAGCATTAGTTACTTTCTGTTAATTTATAGAGGAGGGATATTCTTACTACCAAAATTTTCTACTACCAACTTACTACCTATCTAATCACCATTGAATAAAAGAGAGAATGTTAAAAAGTTTTTGAAAAAAGAGAAAATATTGATCCAATGGTGATTAGATAGGTAGTAAGTTGGTAGTAAAAAAATTTAGTAGTAAGAATATCCCTCCTCTAATTTATAATGGAAGTTGTTTTGTTCAGAGCCATTTTATGGTTAGTTTCAAGTGTTGCATTTATCATTGTTTCTTTTCTCACTCTGCCATAAACTTTAATGTATGGCCCAGGCATTTGCACAACTATTACGAGCTCCACATGATGATGCCCAAATGATAGTTAGAGAACGGTTCCCTGTTCCTAGATTGGTAGTGTGTGATCAACATGGTTCCCAGGTCAGTATTGTTTTGCCAAGATTAGTTTTAGTGTTATTTGACTAACTGTTAGGGATTCTTTCCTGAAATTCATTCATATCATGAGCGATACTGATGTGGAGTGTTTCTTATTCTTATCCTTCCATGACGCATTAGCTGTCTTCTTCTCTCTCTCCTTTTCCTTTTCTTTTCATTCTTTGATTACTTAAGTTCAGTTTTTTGGTAATGGGAAACGTACTGGTGTTTCATTGTTGTTTAACAGGCTAGATTTTTATTAGCAAAGCTGAACCCCTCAGCAACATATAATAATGCCCACGAGATGGCTGCTGGTTCAGATGTCATCTTTACTGATGATGTGAGCCTTCAAGTTTTCTTTGAGCATCTGCAAAGGCTGGCTGTCCAATCTTGAGGGCAGATAATAGTACGGACTGACAGTTTATGGGTTCTGGACTTTGGTTTGGGGAATTCACCAATGATGTGTGTGTCCTGCATTGTGCTGTTGCATTCAGTTATTTTCCTTTCTTTCCTTCTTTCTTAACAAAGAGAAGGTTGGTGCCAGAATGAATTAAAGATAAGGAAGAAGGAAGGCGTGAAACATGATTCTTTAGGGTTCTGGTCGAATTTTATTTAATGGAGAAAATAAGGGGTTCAAACGTATGTTGAGTTTGGGTATTGCGGAAGGAAAGGGATAGAAAAATGAGTTAGAGCTACCTTTGTGACAGCAGCATAGCAAACGAGGGAAATATTTTTGTCTCATTTTTTCGTATTTGTTTTGGCCCAGATCTGAATTTTTGGGTTCCTCATCTGGATTAATTTATATAGTTCTTTTACTTTTACATGCTCCCTAGGTTGCGAAGTAACAAAAGTCATTTTGTCATGTTGGAGTTTGATATTAGCTATTCCCTCTTTACACTGTTTTGTATTGTATATTGTGAATTAAGCATATAGGACTCATCGTGGTAAATGAATACTTTTGGGTGGTCCCTGTTTTCGTTCTAACTTCCAATCCTGCCTGAAAAGTGAAAATGAGAGCTTCTTATTCCAGTGCATCGTTAGCCTTTGTGAAGACTTTCACCTGCTCCTAGTGAGCCATTTCTTACTCACACTCGACAACATTTTTCATTCTATTTTATTTCCGCTAGAAGTAAACATGCCAAAAAAGATTATGAGCGACTGCGGAAACTCTTAATTTGTTTTTCTTTTCTACCATAATTTCTTAGAATTTAAATATTAGATCAAACTGAAAATGATAAGACACTGCTTACATTTCTTTTGGAACATGAAAATGTATTTAACTATAGACCGATTAATGAATTGTATAGTTACATATTTGAATTCCAGAGTTAAATGAGTTATGTTCCAAGCTTTAGCAATAAGCACCGCTGGCTGTTGATGTTTGGAATGACAACAGAGTTGCTATCTAACCAGATCCCATACAGAATGTTGTTGAATCAATCTACTAGGTTCAAATATTCATTTTTCAGCAATATGGAGTCCAAAAGGAGTCACGAACCATAAAACTTTTCAATTGCTGTTTTATTTTCTTCAATTGTCCATTGTCCACTAACAAAAATATATATAATCAATAGCAAAATAAATAGATGCAATGAGGTTTCAGCAAATAGTTGATGACAGAAATAATAATAATAAAGAAACAAAATAAGTTATTTGACTTACCCTACTTTAGTAATCTCACCAAACAAATGGACTGAAAGAAACTTGACACTTTATCCCATTTGAAGATGCCCAACTTACATATCAAGTCATGAAAAACCCTTCTTGCTTCTTTTGGGTACCCTAGGCATGGTTGATTGACATACCATTCTCAGGATTTTAGGACAATGTATAACGCCTAAAACAAGGACTCCTTTTAGCAAACTAAGGGAAGCTACCTGAAATGAAGTGGAGTACTCCATTGTGATGCACATTTGAAATACCAAGAAGTCATCTTAGCCTTGGTAGCATTCTAACACGATTTTAATATCAGCATCAGGGTTGAATTCTTTGAAATAAGCATGCACAACAGAGAACCCTTAATGCCCATTGGCCGAAAGAGCTCAACTTGGGCCCAATTATTCTTACAGGCCGAGCCCAACAGAATGAGCCTAACTACCTATAAATATTGCAGTTGCAGCGTTTTGGCGCGAAAGTAGTTGAAGAAAAACAAAAGCTCCATTCATCATCATCTTCTACTATCTGTTTTGTGACTGAGTTTGAAAAGAGAATGTACTTTAGCAACGATTCACAGGATGTGGATCTTGACGACGATGGCTATTCATCATGGTCGTGCTCTCAAGGTCATCGATCTTCGCTGAACCTGCAAACACCAGAAGGTGGCTCAATTTGCCTTGTGTGCTTCTCGAACCTCGTCTCAAACCCTCTCTCACCAACCATCCATGTCTCCTACGCTCTCTCTCAGCTCTCTCGATCTATCTCTCACCCTCCTTTCCTTCACTCTATCCTCACCTTCAACCCTCACTTCCTCGTCTCACCTCTCGTCAACGCCCTCTCCTCTTTCGACGACGAACCTATCGCCGAACAGCTCATCAATCTCATCCTCGCTCTCTCTGCTTCCGCCGATCCTTCAGTTTGCCATGAATTTGTTGCTAGGGTTTCAGATCGCCTCTCTTCTGGTGCTTTGGGTTGGAGTTCCCGTCAATTGCACATGGTAATTTCAATTTCCATTTCCATATTCGACTTCTCTGTGTTGATTTGCATTGCTAACATACAGAACCTATAGCTCTCGCACTGAATTAACGTCTATGAAAAATCAAAGCAGTAGTTTGAGGTTCTATGCGTGTAAAGTTTGCACAGAGTCCAAGTACCACAACTATGTTGCACGCGCACGGGACACGGTGTAAAAAATGTTAAACTAAGAAATGTTAAAGTTCGACGCATGATATTATATAATATTTTTAAAAAATGTTTCACACACGTTTTCCCAAATTTATTATATAATATTTTTATGATTTCCCATATTTAATGCTTTCACTTTGAAATATATATATATATATATTCAACATAAGCGTACAACTGTATATTATATTTAGTATTCCCTTTTAAATTTATGAAAATATATATATATATATATATATATATTTTTTAGTACAACTGTATATTATATTTAGTATTCAATAATTTAACAAAAAAATAAAGCTAAACTTATAATATCCATCAATTTTGCAAAGAAACATAATATATTTGAAATGTTTGTTTTAAAATCAATAAAATCGTAATCGTAATTTAACGAATCTAATAGTTGGAATTCAAAATTCCACGCAAAGTAACATTTGAACCTTTTTCGAGTCTTTGCAACAACAAGTATTGGAATGCCGGAGTGTCCGTAAGTGTCGGGAGATGTCAGACACGACACGTCAGGATTTTTTGAAGGGTACGTGCTTCATAGTATCACACAACGAAATTTTTACTGTTGTTCTGATACTTGTGAATTTACAGCTTCACTGCCTAGGGGTTCTACTCAATTGTGAGAAGGATGATGATCTCCATGCACACATCAAAGATATGTATAGCCTCATTTCCATTCTAGTTACGGGCCTTCAATTGCCTAGGTAAAAATATTGTATTGGATGCTGTCAACTTTCTGTGCTGTTTGTTGTCTTTCAAATTTATTTCACACATGCTAAGCCCTCTTTACTTCCTTAGTGCAGTGAGGAGATTCGTGGGGAGGTCCTTTTTGTCCTTTACAAACTATCTGTTCTTCAGAGTACATTAGCAGAGGGAGATGGAAGTGATATGCTGATTCCCTTTTGTCCAAAGCTCTTGTACCTATTGGCAGACGTTCTCATGAAGACTCAAAATGATGATGTTCGCTTGAATTGTATTGGTCCGTTATCAATTTCTCGATATTTTTTGTTCGTTGAAAAGAAAGCTTGAAATTCCTTTTTTGGTGTCTCGTTTGTTTTAATTTTTGTGAAGCTTATTTTGGACAGGTTGTAAGATGTGACATTAGGAGACTTGCTCCGAAAAAGATTTGCTGTATATGTCTCATGGGTACTCATAGTTACAAACAAAGATGATATAAAGCAATATACTTTTTACTATTAGGAAGCCTAGGTGAAGTTACATGCTGACAATATAAAGACACAGAAACACATGCATCACTTTGGATGACCATTTTATATCATGATTTATGAATATCAGTTGAAAGGTCGATTTCCTGCTACTATCTCTCTCTCTCTCTCTCCCCCTTACCAGGCGTATGCATCCATAGCCTATATACTAAGCACGAAAGTTGCTTGCTTAATGAACGAGTAATTAACGTTGATCACTCAAAGGTCGGTTAGATGTCAGGATGGCCATAGTTTACAAAATAGATTTGAAGAGTAGTAAGATGCCATAGTTTATCAACTTTCATTCTTGTCTTATTTTGACTAACAGTTTCCGTTATTGTTGATTAGCACTTTTGACTCTACTGGCCCGACGACATTTGCTCAGGGAGGAATGTGCATATGATACTTGTAACATATCTTCCTCTGGAGGAGTAAATTCTAAAGAAATTGAAGATGGAACAAAGGGATCATCTCTGGTTAATGTGTTTGCTGAAGCCATCAAAGGCCCTCTGCTTTCGTCAAACAGTCAAGTCCAAATTGGCACTCTAGATTTACTCTTTCATTATTTGTCTTCAGTTGGAACTTCAGGCAATCAGATTCGAGTCTTGTTGGAAGAAAACATTGCGGATTATTTGTTTGAAATATTAAGATTGTCAGGTGAGAACTTTGTACAGAAATTGCTAACGGCAGTCTTTTGCCCTGATGAAAGAGATTTTGATGTACCTATGCGGAATACTTTGCTTACTTTATAGCCTCTTATAATTTGCCGCAGCATAAAATGAAAACATTTGCCCTAGTTTGGACTCATTGCTGATTGATTGAAATTAATAGTTGGTTATCTGGATAAGTTTTCTCTATTCTAATTTTGCTTGACTAATCTTTTTGCGTTATAAGTTTGTGAATGCAAAACTTAAATATTGACCTTACTGTTTATACTTTGGTGGTTTACTAATTATTCTGTTAATGAACAGAGTATAAGGATCCAGAAGTCAAGATGTGCCTTCATGTACTAGATCTTTTATCAACTGCTGAAGAAGCCTTTAAATTAAGACTTGTTGTTGGGTTTTCAACTCTGATTCCAGTACTAAGTTACGTGGCCGAAGTTCCTTTTCACCCAGTCCAATGCGAGACACTGAAGCTCATTCATGAATGCATTTCTGAGTGCCCTGGAGCTGTATCAACATCTCAACTGGAGGAACTAGTTCTAGTTTTGACAAGAATGCTTAGAAAGCATTCTGATGGGGAGATGGGTATGATTCCTGAGACGTTTATAATGGCCTGCTCAGCCTTTGTGGCTCTTATAAGATCTCCATCTTGTAATGGAGCTTTAGATCTGTCAAAATCAATCGAGGGAGCAATGAAACATGCCATTTTAGCTTGTCTCAATGTCTCTGAAAGGGATATCAACAAAATTTTGCAATGCTTGTACCTACTTAAAGAGGCATATGCATACAGTCATGATGGAGACTCCACTAACTCTAGTAAACTGGAACTTAGAAGCTGCATTCTAGACATATGCCAAACACATTTACTGCCTTGGGTTGTAACGTGCATCAATGAAATGGAAGAGGAAATTGTCCTGGGTTTGCTGGAAATTTTTCATTCGATACTGCTTCTGCACTCTAGTGTTGATACCATAGAATTTGCGGAGACCCTGATTTCATCCTGTTGGTTCAGTTTTTCATATGGATGTCTGGGTTTGTTTACAGGATATAGGATGAAACAAAGAATATATTTGTTACTCAGTTCACTCATGGATTCTCTACTGGGCAATGATTCTGGACATCCAATTAGAGATGCTGCTTTACACCTGCCTTCTGATCCTGTCGATTTACTCTTTCTGCTAGGGCAAAGGAGTACTAATAGTGTAGATTTGCTGTCTTGTCAATCTTCTGTTTTACTGATTATGTACACCAGTTCACTATATGATGAAAGGTAGTTGAACTTCCAAATCCTTTTTATTCCTACTCCCCTGATTGACAATTCATAAACATCTATTTTCCCTGACAGTTTTCTGACTTTCATTGCCAGACTTGCAGATGAGAAGTTGGTTTTAGCTTCTCTTGAACAATATATTCTTCTTAATAACAGTGATTTTCACAATCAGACCACTGATAATTTGACAGTGACGCGACTGGTGAATCTTTACAGTTTGTTAAGGGGTCTCGGCAATATGAGCTACCAAATTCACTACAGTCGAGAAGCTGAGAAGATTATATTCCAGCTCATAAACAATGATGAATGGTATTTACTTTCTGCAAGAATTCACACGGTATCTTTGAAGTGGTTGTTTAAACAAGAGAATATAATCAAATCATTGTGTCATCAGATTTTGAAATTCTGCAGAAGCTATAACTTAGAAGGGGCTGACAAAATTATCGGAAACAATAATCAAACTATAAATGTACAGACACTTGCAGAATTAGTGTCCAATGAAGATAATTATGGAGCTAGACTTTTCGTATGCTTATTGACACAGCTTTTTGAGGAAGAAGGCCAGGAACATGACATAATTTCTGTTCTGAATCTGATCGCAACCATGGTTCATGTCTGTCCAGCTGCTTCTGACCAATTATCTTTGCATGGAATAGGGTCAGCACTTAGGGCTTGGTGTTATTTGAGTAATACCTTCTCGACAACAACTTTCATGTCCATCTTGAATTTGGTATTTAACACTTTGAGTTCAGTGCATCCTGAAACGCTATCTGCTGATCAGAGTTGGGTTGCAGTAACGATGAAGGTGTGGGTAACTGAACTTCTAATTATGCCCATTGCATCCCATTTTCAAAAACTAAAATGTTAATTTAGTATATAAAGTTGTCAGAGATAATATAAATTTATTCACTATCATGGTTAGAAACTCCCATTTGTGGACCTTATTTTCCTGAGTGGCTGCCTTCAGGCCTCTCAATTTTTAATTGGCTAGAATACTATTTTGGTCCTTCCAACTTACTCTAGCTTTCGAGTTAATTCCTAGATTTTCTAATTTACTCCTTAGCATATTTATCAGCCTCTGTGTAATCTGAGACCCCTCCATGCGTTTTATTCCAAAATGATGATATACCACATTATCGAGTTATGTTAATTTAGGCGTCATTTTGCCCAATTTTTAAATTAGAAATCCTGAAGGATGTTAGTTAGCATCTAGATTTTAGGCAAAGCAGAGCCGTAGTCTATATGGAAAAGCATAACTGATGTGTGGAATGCAATGCTCATGTTTGGAAATGCGTGAACAGTTCGACATTATAAATAGATAACAGGCCTCAAACAACGATTCCAGGATGGATTACCTGAATGATTTCGAAATATTAGAACTAAACTGACAATTTAAAATTTAGGAACCAAGCAGAAGTAGATTATAGCAAAATTACAATTACAGATGAGGTGGAATTCAAATATTGTGCTGTGATACTACAGTAATTCTGTAACTTACCAACTACCTCTTAACTTGTTAGAAACCACAATGACTTGGTCAATAGTTGTTCTAACAGCACGTTAACGCTTCTGCAGATGATGGAGTACTCTATTCCACCCCAAAAGGCTGATACCTTAAGTTATGAAAGTCTCTTCGTTATTGGCATTCTTTCCTTAATTTTGCATCTTTCCACCAAAAAAGCACTTGAAGAGGCTTCAAAGCCCATTCTTTTTAATACTTGTATTATCACTGTGGTCAACACTGTAGTCTGTGCAGCTTCTTCGAAAGGACCCGCTTTGGTTGATCATGACGAGGGAACAAGCACTGGAGAAGCTTTAATATTTGTTCTTTTGCTACATTTCTTTGCTGTTAAAAGGTAAGCCGGTTCACATCAGTATTAATAAAAGGATAAATTACACTTTATCCTCTATGTGCAAATTAATTATAGGATACTAACTCCAAAATATTAAATTTTACTCTCCTCATGCTTTACCTAAATAAAAAGATATCTAAGTTGTCAAGCTAAATTTCCTGTTCTAGTTTGCATGCTATCCTTCCAGGGTTTGTGGATTGGCAAAACTTCCTTGTTTCAACGAGTCCAGCAGAGCCGTTAGCCTTCATTGGCATCCGTTGCCATGACTTGTGCAGACTTCTGCATTTTGGTTCTCCTTTGATAAAGGTTACTGCTTCATATAGCCTGTTAGAGTTGTTTAACAGAATATCAGAACAAATAAACAGTAAACACGAAGAGTTGAAATGTACTGTTGGATACTTAATGTCGATAAGGAGTGTATTGGAAGGACTGGTTTTTTATAATGACCTGAGAGTGGCTACAAATTGTGCCCTCTGCCTGTCAATGCTGCTGGGATGGGAAGAGCTGGCTAAGGAAACAAAAGTATTAGGAAAGAGCAGCTGGTGTAGATTGATTACAGAGGAGATGACTGTATCTTTGGCTGCTCCTGCTTTAGCATCACAATCATGCATCAACAGTCAAAGGCCTGCAATACATATAGCTATTGCGTTGCTGAAACTGCATAAAATCCCTCAGTGGATGAGATCCGTGTTTAATAATTCATGCATATCTGGCATACTGGAGAACCTTGCTGCTAGTAATTTGAGCTCGGAGATATTGGTTTTATTTCGAGAACTACTGAAATCTGACTTTTTAAGTAGTGAGCAAATTGCAACTATAAATCATATACTGCAGGTAACTCATTCCTTTTGTCTTCTTTTAGATTTCCTTATTTGCATTAAGTTCTATCCAGGTTTGCACTAGAACACTTTTTTATTTATATTCGAAGTACATACAAAAACTGTTTTACGTGTACCTAATCGACAGGGTCTATTGATACTGATAAACGGTGATTCAGCAAAAGAAAAACATGCGAACACATTTAAATAATAGATTACATGGTTATGCCATTTCTGATATTTACAGGAATGCAGAAAGCGTATTTACACTAACAATGCTCAAGAAGGTTTCCCAAATGAACCGATAAAGAAGGTCCTTACCACACCATGTGATCTGGGAGACGTTTGTCGGTATCTCATAGATTTAATTTCTTCAGAGACATATTTAGGTATGGTTTCCTGGGGATTTCATATGGGCAGTAACAGACTCTTAGAAGAAATAGAGCTGTTTTTCAGTACCTTGACAGTAGATGATGATAGTTGAAGATAGCTTCAGTATTTATCTAATCCATTGGACTCTTGGATCTGACCACTGACAACAATGGTAAGCACTTCTTGAATTTGTTGACAAACTAACAAAATGATTCTGTGTACGTAGATTGAGTCTAGATAAAACAGCTAAATGTATCGTTTCTGCTAAGCAAAAGCTTGTGTCCATATATATATATATATATATATATATATATATATATATATATATATATATATACACTGGTGATAACATATAAACTCACGTTTCCTTCTAATGTTAAATCATTTTTTTTTTTCCTGAACAAATTCATATGACAAGTTATTTATTCTTTAATATTTTTTTCTATAAGCATATGTCAGTCACATTGTACTAATACGCAAGTTAAAACCATTTAAGTTGAGAAAGTAGAAACATGAAAACAGGATAGTTTGAACTTCAAAATTAAAATAGAGTACGTATGTATGTTAAACTTCAAAATTAAGTGTGTTAAACTATCATTATTGTTTTTAATTTCTTGTGAATTTCAAACCAAATGGTTGTCTACCAGACAAAAAAGGTAGCTTAAACGCGATGGATAATTGCATTACAAAAGTAAGAACTGTTTCCGCCTAATGGCAAGCTGGTGATTAGCATAACCAATGAAAATCATTGAAATACTAAAATGAAGTTTCAATAGATAAAGTAATTTTAATAGTTAATAAGGATAACAGAAAATACAGTAGCTTTCACTGACAAATGAAGAAACGAGTAAGAACGAGACATTATACACGAGGCAGGTAAGTTGGCATGCCAAAGGGACTAGTGAGAAATTTGCATAATGAGTGAAACTATAGAGTGAGACTAAACTTCCCCACTCGAAAGAATAAATGCATTAGCCTTCAACCACTCGAAAGAATTAGCCTCCTACAAGCATGAAGCATCCAATTATACTGATATCAATTTATTGGAACAATAGTGGACTAAACTTCCCCACTCATGGCATACAGAAAAAGATAAAAGTTCTTTAGCAGATAAGGCTCGAAATTCGAAACATGAAAAAAATGAAACAGAAGGTAAAAACTAGTATAAACATTTGCTGAAAAATCCAGTTGAGTCAACGGTCATATAATCTAAGACATAGCCTCTACTTCCTAAAAATAAGTTAGAGGAGCAAACCATCCTTTGTTCTCCAAATTATGTTTGACTAGTTAGCTATAACAATTTTAAAAGTGGCATATTCATTTAAGTAATATTTAAAAACAAGATAAATGAGCAATTTCTTCCTTTATTACCCCTTTTATTTAGACCAGGCATATCTAATAGGAGCAGTATTTATAAATTGCATAGCCTAGGATAGGCATGATTCCAAACAGAATATAAAAGTAGGGTTTTACGAGTATCATGTTACATAACCCATGAAAACTTTTCTCCACACACAACTAAGAGGTGGGATCCAAATGTTTTTTTTTTCTCTTTCATCATTCCATTTTCTCTCTATTCTTTATTGTGAGGGTAAGAAAATGTTCTTATATCATGCAACATTATACTATTAAACCCATAAAAGTACTAATGACAAATCACAAACAAAGACTAAATCGTCCAACAGGATAGGACTATATTGCAGGTTCCAACAGATCATCATCACTATTTTTGTATTTGCATTTACATTTGAAATAATGGAGGCTTTAGCAGCTCAAAATTTGCTAACGGATCAGCAGTGACGAATAAATGAAGGAAAAAACTTAAAGAGTCGGTAGAAGCCTTGGTATGTCATATTTAGACATACTAGATTAAAAAAGAACTTACAGAACCTTAGAAATTTTAGGAGACCGGAAAACAAATCAATATAATTAGGATTTTTAGGATGTACAGACCATCTAAACAAACTAGTTCAAGAGTATAGCAGCAACATAGAAATATACCAAGATGTGCCTTATGGATCTCAGTGCAACAAACTTTACTAGTTTAGCACATAATTCAGTTGAACACATGGCAGAGTTATATCTAGTGTACTGTAAATATCAAATAAATAACTAATAAATGCAAAATTAAAATTTTATTCGTATATTAACAACTCTAAATTACAAATAAAAACCATGAAATGCAATAAAGGGACTGAGCTAAACTTGAAACTTTGCCCATGTTACAACTCAAGTCATGAGAACCCGCCGTTGCTGCTTCTTTTGGCACCCTAAGCATTTTTGACATATCATTCTCAAGATTGTAGGACATTATATAGGGCCTTAAATAAGGGCTCCCTTTGGCAAAGTAAGGGAAGCCATCTGAAATGAAGTGGAGGGCTCCATTGTGATGCACATGCATGATGAATTTCATGTTCCTACCAGTACCACTGAAGAATCTTTCTTTGCTTTCCACGCATCTTCCTTGGGACGGTAAACCATGCATACAGAATACGGGGACCAATCAATTGGGTCTTCAAAAAGAAATACCCCGAAGTCATATGAGCTATGGTTGCATTCTAACACGATTTTAATATTAGCATCAGGGTTTTCTTGAAGTTGTTCTGGGTGGGGAATAGCTCAACTAAGTTCTTACTTGTAGTACGTCAAAGAATCAATCTATTATTGGAAGCTAGGACTCTGGCTGACTATGACAAGAATTTCACAGCCAAAGGGAGCCCTTGTTTTAGGCCCTATATAATGTCCCACAATCTTTGTGATATCTTTCTTCCCTCACTTGGAATTGGAAAGTAAGATATCACAAATTTTTTACACACTGTTTTTCTTGCTTTCTGAAAAGCAAAGGTGGGTTAATTATTTTGGCTTCACACAGTCAATACTATCATTATGTTTTGACAATAAAGCAATGAGGTCATAGTAAGTCCATGTTTTCTTTTCTCTATCCTCAGGGTGAAGCGAAGAGTACACTTCTTCACAGCTTTTAAGAAAATGACCTTTCCCAAATGCCGTAAGGACCAGAGAATCAGTTCTCATTTCTACTACTCTGTAAAGATAGCCCATTCTTCTCCATGATTCTAAAGCACCACTACCATCAAAACCAATTCTATTTGCATCAAATAGAATTCCAATACTAATTATATCAGGCTTCACCCGATAGATTGGCAATAGAGAGAGAAAAATTCTCAAATGCTTGAAATCTTTCATCTTAACATAAGCCAACATGATAATATTTGCAACAGTAACATTCCAATGAACCTTGGCCTCTGTCATTTCTCGAACAATTGTATCCATACCTTTTCGACTCAAAAGACAAGCATAAGAAAGGAGACGGAGACACCATACAAGGTCAGTCTCACCAAATGCTGTACGTAATTCCAGTCCCAGGTCCTCTAATTTAGAAAACATGTAGTTCTTGATATAAACTTCAGCCACTTTTCTAATCAAATCATCATCTAGATATGTTTTTGAGTTCAAAAGTTTTCTATAAAACTTTTCCATCTTTTCAACCATCCCAAATGTAGTATAAGCCTCTAGCATTGCAACAAAAGTAGAAGATTGCAAATGCATTCCTTTTGAAAGCATTCTTTGATAAAGCTTTTCCACTCTGTGGAGTAGTCCGCCACGTGAATACTCTTGGATTAGTATATTATAAGTGATGTGATCAAGGGAACACCCATCCAACTCCATCTTTTTCACACATTTACCCATCTCATCATACATTTGAAATTTCCCATAAGCTCGAATTAAACCATCATAGGTTTCAGTGTCCGGCTCTAAACCAAATTCTCTCATCTCATCAACAAAATGTAAAGCATCGCTGAATTTACCTTCTATGGAGAAACCATGAATTATTGGGTTGTAAGTGTCCAAAGAAGGCTCGAGACCTTGAACTTTCATCTCTTGCAATGCAGATAACGCACCTTCCATCATTCCCACTTCACATAACAAGCTTATGATCTTGTTATAGTTGAACTCACTAATCCTCGATTTCTCAATGTTCTTCCACATATCAAACACCTATTCACAAACTCCAGGGAATCAATTACTGCAAGGTGCTAAAAAGATGATATAAAAATAGTACAATAATATATGAGGAATGTTATATTTACAAACTTTTACAAACTACACTAAGTACGACCGATGATACTTCAATCAAGAATGTATTGTCGGTCGTACTTAGTGTTATTTGTAAAAAAAAAAAAATTGTAAATTAATCCTTCACCGTAATATAGAACCAAAAGTAACCATAAATAAATTCCAATTAAGACCCATTTATGCAAAGCATTCGAATTGGTTAAAGAATGAAACTTTGGCTAAAAGGGTCCCAACCTGAACGATTTCAGTGAACCTCGAAGCCTTTTTAAGGAATCTGACAACGGCCCAGAAATGGTCTTTGGACCAATCTCCATCTTCGGTGAGAATGCGGAGAGGGCATGAATCATCCTTCTGAAGCTTCGAAAGTAAGATTCTGAGGCTGTGATGGACATGGTAAGTCTCAACCAGTAGGGTTGTATGCTTCGAATCTGAAACTGTATCAGTGAATGATGGGAGTGGGTCGAAAGAGGCAAACCCAATTTGAGTGTTGAGGGTTCGGAATTTAGCAAAGGGTTTCCGGAAGACGCTGTTGCTGCTGCTGCTCTTACTCCCTCTCAATCTCAACACCAACTGCAAGTGAGTGTGACTGTGAGTAAGTATATTCTCCATTTTCTTCTTCGATTTCGAGCAACTCCTTATCCTATTTATTGATTGACCTTCGCTCTTTTCTTTTTGTTGTTGTTTTTTTTTTTTTCCCACTAAATTTAAACCCTCTCTTCACATATTTATTTGTACAATTTAGTTTGTTTGCCTTATTTTTTTTTTCTTTTATCAATTTGAGCTTTAAATCAATGAATTTTTTTTATAAAAATTGATGTGTCGAGAAAGTAAATTGACAATGAAAAAATTAGTGAGAGACTAACGCAGTGTTTTTTTAAAGCATAAAAAAAATTATATATAACCCGCGGGAAAATATGAATCTCACTATTTTTTATTATTAAATTATAATTGTTGATTTCCGTAATTTATTGAAAATTAATAATTAATTAATCAATGCAAAAAAAGTTATAAAAATTGATGTGTCCGGAAAAAGTATAATTTGACAATGAAAAAATTAAGAGATACTAACTATAACCTTTCCCCCTATTTAAATATGTAATTTATTTATTTTTTCAATTTATTAAAAAAAAGAGGGATATTATCACTACCAAAATTTTTCATTACCATCTTACTAACTATCTAATCACCATTAAATTAGCATTTTCTCTCTCTTCAATTTTTTTTAACATTTTCTCTATTTGATTCAATGGTGATTAGATAGGTAATAAGTTAATAGTAAAAAATTTTGGTAGTCAAAATATCCTCCCTCTATTAAAAATTGTCATTTCTATAATAATGATAGGTTATAAAAAAAGTTTGCTTTTTCTACTGTAAGGTAGATAATTTATTTATATTGAGCCCAAAATAACGTCGCTTCGAGGTGGAAATCAATGTATTTTTGTAATTATAATTTATTTCAATATATATATATATATATCAACCCAAAACAACATCATTTTGGGAGCGAATATAGATAATTTATCTACATTCACTTTAGAAACATTAAAGCCATAAAAAATTTATCTTTATTTGTGATAAGCTGATAACTTTAGATTTTTTTTTTTATAAAAAAAGTGGTAAGTCTAAAATAGTGGAAAGTATAATCTTCTCATTTTTATAAAGGGTTTATCATTTCTATAATAACATAACTACAAAAAATTTATACACACACAACATTTTGTGATAAAAAAAACTCCGGCGGCACACAAAACGAATTTTTTAAATAACACAATCACTGAAATTGTGATAAATATACTCTTATAAAACTCTTTTATAAATTTATTCTTTCAAAATAAATAAAGTTAACAATAATAATAGTAGGATGTTTGAAGCATAATTCAACTTTTATTTTTAGTTTTTAATTTCTTCACTTATTGATCGAATATTTTTCAATAATCATATTCTTCATTTCCAAAACCCAAATTCCTCTTCTTCTTCTTTTTTTAATTTCTCCAGTTTGATGGAAACTTTGACTATTAAAGTTGAATCCTGTGATTAATCATATGTAGCAAACTGATTAGTATTAAATGTATATTTCAACTTCCCAAGTAGCCTTCCACCAGAGTCTCCTTTCTTCCCAGCAGTAGATATAATCTTTGAAGACAACATTTTCTGAACATACATCCACCAGAAAGTTTAAGGCAGAGTTTATAGCCATGTTACCTTTGAACAATATTCAGGAGCAAAGACCAGGCTATGATTGGGACCGAGGCCATAATAATTGAAATGTTAAACGATATGCAGTAAGATATCACACGTAAAATAATAACTGAAGATCCTCAAAGTATACAACTAGACTCTTGAGAGGCTAGGATTAGAAAGACCAAGGAGAAGACAAATGATCAAAATATGTACCTAAAATCTATGGCAGACTAACTAAAAACAGAAAAAATATCCCAAACAGCATCTCAACAACCATAATCAGAGTGGAGAGCAACGAGAAGTTATCACCACATATCCATCAATCTTCTACCTTCTCTGAGTATCCACAGATGAGCAGCATACAAATTGTATCCAGTATGGTCTGCTCTTGGCTTTCTTCTTTTCTCTCTTGATGTCAGCAGGGTATCTTGCTGGGGAGTTCCATTCTTTTCCACCCTCTTCTTTCACAGTTTGAGCAGCAGGCGATTCAGGACCCGAAATGGAGTTAACAGTTTTCAATCCAGAATCATTATCTTCCGGTGCTTTACCATTTTTCTGACTCACTGAATTTTCTTCCAATTTTGGAGACTTTGGCTTGTTGCTATGGGAAGCTTCAGCCAATGCACTCTTTAGAGATGTGTGCTGCTTATTGTTGCTCCAATTTGTTACCTTGGCTATTATTTCTTCATTCCTTTTTCTCCCTTGAGACTCATTAGTAACTTGAGTTAGAATGGGAAACCAACCAACCTGTGAAGTGGTAAAACTGGTATGTTGGTGGTTAAGTCCATTTCCAACTTCAGATGCAGTAGTATTTTGACCAACCACATGTCCAGGTTCAACCAATGTCATGAAAGATGGCGGTTCAAACATTTCTGGCTTTTCAAATTGCTGTCTATCAGATGCAGCATTTGGGTCCTTCAAGTTGGATTTCCCTGCATCTGTTGATGCCAGCAAATCAGTTGATGGTAAACCTTCCGCATCAATATTAGCTTGTACATCAGATTGCATGGAGACCACTGTTTGATAGAACATAAAAAGGTAAATCAAATGAATGTTGCCTAAAAAAAAATGCGTTTTGTTATTTTAGCTTTTGTACATTATACATAGCGATATGCATGAGTCGAACCGAACCAGGTTTTTTGAAAAATCGAACTGAATAGGTTTAAATGTGTGAGCCCCACAAAATGTTGAGTTCGGTTAGGAAAGTTTGTTGTGTTATGTTGAAAAGAAAAAAAAATAAAAAATTTAAAAATAAAGTTATAAAAAACGGTTCAGTTCGGTTCAAAATGGTTCGGTTCTTAAACTGATTCTATAACCGGTTCGGTTCATGAACTGGTTCTTTAAAAACTGGTTCGGTTCATGAACCAATTTTTAAAAACCGATTATTTTAAAAGCGGTTCGGGTTCGATTCATGGTTCGGTTCAGTTTTTTAGTTATGTTGCATCCCTGCTTATACAGATAATGCAGAGGCAATAGATATTAGCTGACTTCATTATCCGGTCTAGCATATTGTAAAAGCCCAAACAGATAACTTATCTATAGTAGAGGGTGCATTCTACTATAAAACAATCAATCTATATACCTGAAACTGAAACTGAGCCCCAGTTTCCTTCCAAACTGTCACACCTGCTACTAGAGTCAACTGGTGTGTAAATTTCAGATGAAGCTAGTTTAAACTCGTTAGTACCACTTTGATCTTGAACAGGCACATCAGTAATTCCAGACGCTTCCCTGTCAGGCTCTTCATCTTGAGTATCTTCAACAACAGAAACGCATTCAGCGGAAGGCTTAATATTTAAAGGAGAAAGTGATGAACAGTTCCTACCAAGTTCTTCTGCAGCCTTCACTACTAGTTCTGCATCTTGTACTTGATGTGAATCAGAACAAGTACCAACAAATCTATTACATTCTTCATTTACTCTGTTGTTGCTATTGATTTCATCATCTTTGATGTCTTCCTGAGCACTGCTAGCATATTTAGGCAATGAAGTATCTTTTACAGTGGACCTTTCCGGAGATTGAGCATCAGTTTTATCACATTTTTCAATTTTATCCATTTCAACAGCATCATCACTCTTATATAAACCACTTGATGGCTTGACTTCCAAATGCAGGTTACTGGGTTGAAGAGTTTTCATGCTGATTCCAATATCATTTTCAATATTAGATCCTCTGCACTTGCCATCTACAGCTACATCATTTATTTCTTCAGAAAAGGGAACCATATAGCTCTCATTTATCTCGGTTTTCATAGCATTAATAGACGCTCCTATTTCATCTAATTTTTTATCACTTTCAACCATGAACTTGACGGAAGAAATTTCAATGCTCTCTTCAGCATGCATTTTTTCAGCCACAACCTCACAGTTGACCTGCTCCTTCATGCTACCATGCAAAACCTGCACATCTGGAGAGAGGAGCTCTCTTTTTTCACTCAATTGGCTTTGGTTGATAAGAAAATTATTTTCCTCAGAAACAGAATCCTTTAAGTCATCTTGCTTTTGTTTCGATGCTTTGGATGAACGTAGGCTCAAAGAATTTTTTGATGACACTCCTTCATGATCTTTAAAATCTTCATACTCATTCTGAGGATGTGCTACATTAGGTCCAACATTACATGAAGGAAGTGTAAACACATCAACATTTCCTTCTCTCCATTCCTGTAACTTCTTTACATCACTAGTAGGAAACTGTCTCATATGTGCAGACTCTACCTGAACGCCATTTGTGGAAGTGTCTGTGCTTGCAGTAGAATTTACTTCAAGAGGAAGATCATCTTGGGGAATCTCAGAAAGGAACTCAGCATTGTTCATTTCCTTCAGATTAAAAGCTCCACCAGCCACTTGACAATCTGAGTTAACCTCATCACTAACTGCTATTCTAGGCCCTCCCTCGCATGTTTCAACTACAATGTTATGGGAAGAGACCACAACCTCAACCATGTCTCTATCTGATTTGATCTCACCCTTTCCTTTCAAATTAGTCTCTTTTGCAACAGATGTCAAACTGCAATCCTTCACATTTTCTCCAGCATAGATCTTATTATCTAGCAACACATCAGATGTGGCTTCAGCTTTGCTGGGATTTGAGTTACTTGACAAAGCAAAGCAATCATCACTATGTGCAAAAGTCGATTCTTCGGTCCTTAAATTTGTAATGGAACTTGATAGTGGACCATCTTCAACCCTTTCACTTCGCAAAATATTAGGATCATGCATTTGACCATCATCTCTTGACTTGACAACTAACTGTTGACTCACATCTGCAGCTGTGAATCGTACTATCAGAACAGGATAGAGCAACTGATAATAAACAAATCTTAGACTGAAAACTATAAAACATGAACACACAAAAAGAGAAATGGGAATTCAATTTTCAATTCCCCATATATTAGATACCTGTTTCACAATTATAAATGAAGTTCTTAAGTATACTAGTAGAAGTGGTTCAGTGTTTAAAAAAAAAAAAAAAAACACTTATCCATTGATGTAAAATAAACTGCTGATACATCAATTAAGTGCTTTATTTCATCAAATTTGCAACTTACCATTAAAATCATTGCCCTTAGAAGACCCTGAAAACTCTGGATATTTTATGTCGAATATTTCCACATTAGTAGCTGAATCCAAACTATCCATTAGAGGTTCCTTAATTCCTGGACTTATACAACCATCTGAAAAGTTTGAACCTGACACAACCAAACCCATAGAACATCATCAGATTGGCGAACCTATGTTGTTGTAATGCACTAACTCCAACAACCATATAGACAAAAAGGAAATTAAAGAGAAAATATTGTTACATTCAGAACTAATAATGTGAAAATACAATCTTAAAAAGAAGAAGACAATCTTGCCTTGTGTTTTGCGATCCTCATCAGAAAGGTGTTCATCATCTGAAGCATCGGAACAGGTTTGGCTCTCTGAAACTAACAGTTTGTAACCTTCAATGGTTCCACAAATCTTCTTGTGAGCACGCCTATGTTTGGCACTCGGGTGTGGATTCGGGAAAGGCCATCCACATTTGCGGCATTTACATACATGAACTCCATGACTCTCGTGTCCTGTAAAATCAAGAAAGCACCATAAAAACCTTCTCCTCGAAATACTTCAAATAATGATAACAAACCCAGAAAGACAAGGACTTTTCCATACGAAAACCAAGAAAGTCATTAAACGAACAGAACCCAGAAAGAGAAACAATAACAAACTTCAATAAAATAAAAAATACAGAGAGAAAAGTAAGATAAAACCAATGACCGTTTTAAAAGAAACAGCACCTTGAATCTGAGTTCTTCTTTGATCTTGGTTATCCATCCCCAAGAATATGGCAGTGAATCACGGAAAGAAAACCCAACAACTAGACTAGAAACAGTACACGAGGCTAGAAAAAACAAAAAATCTTATGGAAATGGAATATAAAATGGATAGAGAAGAAAAAGAACAAAGACTTGTTGGGAGAGGCAAGAATGAAGAGACACCCAAAAGTTGTAAAGTAGTAAAAGTGGTACGAAACAGCGTGCAAGAAAACAAGGGGCCACACCCATGAAGACTTTGAAACACGCCGTTGTTGTCATTGCTCAATGCTCAATGCTCATTGCACTGCACATTCTCATCATACGTCAAACCCACACAACAGTCCACTAAAGACTTTTCTTTTTAACCTTTTTTTTATTAGGATTATATTGACAATTTTTTTTTTTGACGAAGTTACGAATTAGATTATGTTTGATCCGTAATATTTTAGAGGAAAGATATTTTTACTATTAAAATTTTCTACTACTAACTTACTACCTATCTAATCACCATTTAATCAAAGAGAGAATGCTAAAAAGTTTTAGAGAAAATGTTGATCCGATGTTGATTAGATAGGTAGTGAGTTGGTAGTAGAAGATTTTAATAGTAAGAATATCCCTCCTCAATATTTTATCGATTTTGTTATCGGGGTACGACCCTGTAGGGAATAAATCTCTGGTGCTACTGTTGCACTAAGATTCAGTGCATTCACCGATGGAAGCATTACACATTATACGAGAGAAAAAAAATTTGACAGAGAAAATAAAACTTTAACTGATATATAATATTTCTATTGGTGAGATGTACTGAATTTTTGGTACAATAGTAGCACCACATATTTATTCCCTTGTAGGCTAGTCCCTCAATAGGACAACGAGTATATTGAGCTTCACTATTGGAAAAAGGATGAGACTAATCCCTCATCCGATGAGGGAGCCTCAAAGTTTTTTCAAGAATTTGATTGAGCAGGTTCAGCAAACCTTGAAAGCTCAATTGTCATCTAAACTATCTTTGGAATAGACATAATATAATTTATAAATATAATCTTCATTTTTTTTTCTTTTGTTAAGTCTCTTAAGGGTACCGTCTTATACCCCTTTTTTTACATGTCTATTTAAGAAGCTCATTTTTTTATTTAATATTTTATTTTGAGTGTCTCCTTCGCTTAAGATAAGATTAATCCTTTCGCGATTTAGAGTATAATGATTTTCACCACTAACTTCATAATACTTCTTTTAAAAATCAAATTCATGTTTTTATCAACCACAAGACCCATTCCTTGAACTACAATCCACTTAGCTATACCTTGGAGTTAAGAAGCTTATTTTTAGTGCTTCAACTACCATGTATAATGTATTAACATTGATAATAAATATACCGTTGTTAGTATATGTATACGTGTCTTTTTTCTCTCATCTAATGACACTGAAATGATAATATAATATACATATGTATATCTTTTATTTTTTAGCCTAGTGTTTCAAACCACGTGTACGTGTATTCTATTTGATAAAAACTAGCTATGGTTACACATCAGTTAGCTGCATAATTGTTCTTGTACGTAATTGGGAAAAGGAAATGGCAATAGGTGGTGACGGTCACAACTCAAAAACGATGCGGTGAATCAAGATGGGGCCACAAGACCCTACAAAAGTTGCTTGTTGTGGCCCTTGTGATAGAATCATCTTTGATTGCGGGACCAATACAGTATATTTGAAATTGTTTGTAGTTCAAGTTGTTAATACCATTTACTACTACTTAGTTTAGTGAGTGCAGTGGAGTAAGCGTGTGGTAACTTTAATTGATAGTAAGAGACTTAACTAAGAACTGTGGCTCAAGTGATAGCATTGGGACTGAGTGGTGGGAGAGGATCTCGGTTCGAATTCCACCAACATCATCTGGGGAGGAACATAAGTACTGTAATCTTTGGACTCGCATCCGAACTCTGGATTAGTCCTATAGGTGGCTCAAAGAATCGAACCCATGGGGATACCGGGGGTTCTGATTCGCCTCAAAGAAGTAATTAGAATCAGTTTCCAAAGAGAGAGTTAACTAAGTGAAAAAGAAAGGGTTTGGATTTGATACATACATATCATCTTTGAGAGGAATTTAAATATCTTCTGCTCTGATAACTGATTCACAAATTCGAAACTTGTGGGGGATATCAGATAAAACTAATTTATCTTAAAGACATAATTACGATTGAGGTAACTCCAAAACAAAAAATCTATTATCAGAGTGCTTGGATCCAACGCTAGGCAATCAATCACTCTTTTATGTGAATTCAAGACCTTCCCATATATGAATTTTAGGTTTTTCTCTTTACCCATAAGCATTAAATAGGTGAGATTTTATCAAAATTTGTAAACATTTATGAAAAAATAAATAGACACAATTCATATAAAATTTACACATGAGGCCCCTTCAAACATTAACTAACAACCATGATTTTACATAAAAAGAATGTGTTTATACTTGTTTTTCTCCAAAATTAAGTGTGGCAGCACAATTTTATTGGCGTTTGAGTATTTTATACTTAATTTAACATTTAACATTGATATCAAATTGTCATAATATTTTTTTAAATAAAAATTTAAACATAAATTATTTTATTTTAAACTCACTTCTAATTAAAATTAATTTTGTTAAATCATTTAAAATTGAATTTCTAAATATTCCTTCAAACTCACATTATAATCCAAATCAATACACATATCCGTCGAATTGAGCCTGATATTTTTTAGGTTCAAGCAATTTAGAGCTGCTGATTTTATTTCATTGGGATGAAGTACTATTAAGTAATATGATAGCATTTATATAAATTTCAAAATATATTATTCTAAATCTTTTCTGTGCTGATTAGCTTTTGGTTAATATGATAATATTTTTGTGTAATTTTCACGGAACATTTGATTGGGCCTGTGATTATATTTTCCAAGATTTTAAACATTTATTATTGATAAACACGTGAGGAGTCATCTAAATAACATTTACATAGCTTACCAAAAAATAAAAATAAAAAAAATAACATTTACAGAAGATATTTTATCATCTCAAAAGATTATGGGAAAAATGTTTATCCTTTTAAATGACACAACTTATATCCTTTCACTCTCACAAAAAAGTAAGACCCACACCCTTATTTTATTTGTAAACTTTCTCTTCTCTTTTATCTATTTCTTTCTCTCTTTTAAAATGATACAACTTTACATCCTTTAAAATGACACACACCTTACCCAAAGACTAGATTCAGTAGTTCTTAACAAAATTTTGAAAAGGGATGTAAAGATTCACTTCTTGTATATACACAGTTCAAGCCCATGAACTTGGTTTGTATCTCAATCCTCTGACCCTCACACTGGGCTCGGACTTGAAATTGGGCTTGTTGTGCTTTAACAAACAGGGTAGGGTTCTTCTTAAACCACTGTTGACCCCTTAATGCTTTAGATAAGGTTGGCTGCTTCACACTTAAACCCTTGTTACAGTTGCGGAGTCACATCGGAGTTAGTAGTGACCGAACTCTTTTGGGATTGGGAGAGAGCCAGACTTCTAAAATTGTCTGAGATATTCTTACTACCAAATTTTTCTATATCAACTTATTATTTATTAAATCACCATTGGATCAAAGAGAGAGAATATTAAAAAAAATTTGAAAAAAAGAGAAAATGTTGATCCAATGGTGATTAGATAGGTAGTGAATTGGTAGTAAAAAAATTTGGTAGTAAGAATATCCCTCCTCATTTTTTATTTATCTGTGCTTGTTATTTTGGTTTCCATTTTATTGTAATTATCTTGATTTCTCTATAATTGTCTCATTGTAATTGTCCTTTGCTCAATATATGAAAAAGATGAAGTTATTTAGACCAATGATCTCTGTTTTTGTTCTTATTTTCGTATGGGCACGGGTTAAAATTTAACAGCTATACAAAATGGGTTAAGGATTTAGGTGAATGAAGATAATTTTTTTTTCAGTGAGGCCAAAATGATATTGATTTGTGGCGGAAATTAAGCTGTTTTATAATTTTATTTATTGCAGAATTATATTAGTGTTTATCATTATAATTTTTTAATCTTATAATCTTAAAACGACATTGTTTTAGACTCAGTAAAAATAAAATTATCTTAAATGACCAAAGAAATATTTTTCCCATAAAACATAGATAAAAATATGGTAAGGGATTAAAGTTTCTGGGACCTGAGTTTTTGACAAGGACTAATATTTTTTTGCTGGCTTCGCCACTCACTCGCTACTAATTGGTAAAAGGACATTTATAAATGCATATATTTCTCTAACAAGAATGATAAATTTTAATAGAAAAAAGCGATAAAAAAATAAACACGAATTCTCCCAAAAAAATAAATTGGCTCAGTTATCGATAAACCGAGGTATTTTTTTATGGATTCATAAAAATATAATTATTGAAAACTTTTAGGTCTTAACCTATCTCTAACATATAGTTTCCTTTGACAGCTTCAGGTACAAGCTGCCCTATGATGACCTAAGAATGTCCTTTGCTTCAAAGTTCTTGGATGGAATACAAAGATCCAAGATTCATCTATATTGTAAGTTGAAACTTATTATTAAATGATTTTACAGGCCAATTCTACATTGAAATGTGATGATGCTATTTTCATACACTGATGCCAACCAGCAATAAGGCAGGATGATATCAAGATTATGATTGTAATACTAGTTGTGGTATCTATTAAATAATGCGATTTAGTATTTATTGAATATATGCTTTAATAATTGAACAAAACACATGGGTAGTTTCATCTGAACTGTAGTCGTCTCATTTAAGTTTTTCAAATCTAACTCGTAAAGAGCTATTTAACAAACACTTACCGAACTAATTTGTATTGGAAATCCAAATGTGAGTACTGAGTAATAAAATTTCATATTAACTAAAAATGGATTAAATGATGATAATATAGTAAATAGATTTATAAATCTAATGTCTTAAAATCATAGGTTATGATGTTACAAAATTTGTTATCCTGGCGTTGCGTTTTAATAATGATGAAGAAAAAAGAAAAAAAAAAAAAAGAGGATTATATTTTGTTATACAATAGAAGATAAGATGTTGCACTCACAAAAGTGAGTCCTACTGTACAAGAAAAGACAAAAAAATTGAAGTGGCCACATTTTTATTTTTATTTTTGATAATTAGTGGCCACACATCTTTTTAAGTGTGTAAGAGAGACTTGTTATCTCGTATCCAGGGGCGGAGACAGGGGAGGCTAGGGTGGGCGGCAGCCCCCCTCTCCCATCCAAAAAAAATTAATACAAGCCAAATTTAGTATTGTTGTTAATGTTAAATGTGTTTTTTTGGAAGTTCTGATTTGAAGTACAAGTTGAAATCTACCTCCACTTCCCCTAATGTGTATGTGTAACTTTTTTTGCATTTTCTTTATTTTTGGTTAATGAAAGCTTTGGCCTTTTTGTCATCCTTTTGCTCTCTTTTCATTTGCATGGTTGTGTTTCTCTTTATGTAGTGATTTCATATAGAGAAAATGAGTTTGCTCTGACTTAAAAATTCACTTTTTGGGGCAACTTGGTTGCAGTCTTTTATTTTATCTTTTTAAAAAAATATAGTTAAAAGCATTGTTTTAGTTAAGACATTTTTTTAATTATTGCTTTAAATTACTTTTTATATCTGTTGGACCTGACTAAAAAGTACATTTTCTTAGTCTTCCAAATGTTGTTAATATTTTGGTAAGAAATTATCTAAATGAGTTCCTATGAGGTCAATAGGTAAAATAAATAGTTATATTATGTAAGATAAAAAATTAATTTTCGCCCCCTCTAATCGTGGCTCTGCCACCGCTCGTATCACACGAGGCTAATATTTTCCAAAAAAATAAAATTATTTAAGTTTCCTTTTTCTAATAAGCAGCTTCAAAATAAATTGACAGAAGCCCCGACAATTTAGGGTAGCAGGATTTGACTCAAAATGAGAGGGGTAGCTCCAATTGAATCCTAAAGGAAGATATATCTACTTCAAATCTGTGGTCCACGAATGATGAATCCAAATCAAATGAAAGAGAGGTATGGGAATGTTATTGCTGGACATTGGGGATGGATATGCTGTCTGCTTTTGTTTTATCCCCTATTCCTTCCCTTTTAGTTTAAAATCCAATGGTTGAAGTCACGCGGTTTATGTGTTCCATACACAAACCATGAACCAACCCAAAACACACGACTCCTGCTCCTCTTTTATATTTCATAATTCATTTCATAACATGTCGTTAATGGACCCACTTGAGCTATGCCCGATGCACCGCCACGCTTACTTGCTCGATCCACTACATTATTCAAATTTTCCAATTTGAATAGCCATAGACAGAAATGTGGATGCATGGTTTTCAATTTGAACGATTCAAACGCTTGGCTTTAAAAAAATCACACAAACTTTTGTCGGACCATGTAGAAAGAGTTGATGGTGGGAAAGACCGCCAATTATGGACAAAGTGAGCAACATTGAGTGAGTTTGGAATACCACTATCAAATCCATAATTTACGATATTAAGTGAACTATTCACTTTGTCTATTCTTAAACAATACGAGACTTTTTTCACTCAATCATTCACATTTGTATTCCTTGACATCTCTACATTTGTATTCCTCGACATCTCTCCCCCAAGTATGAGTCCAAGATCCACATTCTTTTCTGAGAAGCTTCCTCGAGTATTTATGTAGTTCATTATTGTTTGGCTTCTCATCAAATATTGACTCTTTCATCAAGGCTTGGCTACACTAATCAAGACCTTGGCTTCTCACATTAAAGCATACTTGGATCATCACATGTCAATCCACTATTAGCTCTGATACCAATTGTTGGGTCGCCAACCATGGGCCAAATGAGCAACGACATTAAGTGGGCTTATAACACCGCAATCAAACTCAAAACTTTGAAGTATTATGTGCATGAGTCTTTCCACTTATATAATACTCATTTAGTCAATTCTTAATCAATATGAGATTTTTTTACTTAATGATTCACTCTTGTATTTCACGACAACTCTATGTACAATATTGACATTATTTTTATAACATGATATATTGAGATAAATTCGATAGTGTGAATTACTGTGTTATATTCGTATTTTTATAATCTTGTTTTTGTAGCGGTTTGAGCTCGTAAGAATCCGCCTCAACTACCGTTGAAAATAGAACTCATGTTTCCAATCAATGCTCGACATTCATTCTATCATATTTTTCTTTAGGAGTTTAGGGTTATATTACTCTTATGTTGGATAAGATAATATAACTTCCTATAGATTTATCGATTTTTGTGCTTCTTTTTTTTTCATAAAATTGTGTCTATTAGATAATATATCTCCTTTAAAGTAATATAACCCAAGATTTTATCATAAAAATATTAGTTTTAAATAATAATTTAATTTACCAATAACCGATATTAGTTTCTCGAATTCGAGTCCTCAAATGAAAGAAATTATGTTTGGGTCAATAAATTCTACCCAAATTCCAAACGTAAACACAAAAATTCTGTGGCATATTTGTATTGAAGAAAATTATCACCCAAATTTAAGTAGTACCTGCCGGACGGGCTAGAACTGATGCATGATATACACACGGATTTCAAATCCTACCCATTAAATTCTAGTTGTCAAACTGTCACAGACCGTGTTTCCCAGACTGCCAATTCAGGTAGGGGTGTGTCCATTTGAACTGAATTTTTTGAATAATTAAACTAAATTGATTTAAACGAATTTGGTTCAAAGAATGGAATTTTTTTATCCTAAATTGATTGAGTTTGATTCAAAAACAGTTCGGTTCATTCCAAAGATGATTCGTTTCATTCTGAAAATTTAATTTGGTTCGAAATGATCAATTTGGGTCAAACCTATTCCAAAAAAAATTAAAGAAAAAAATTAATAAAAATAAAATAAAAGAGGCTAGTAAATAAATAAAAAAATAGAGAGAAAAAGAGAAAAAAAATTCCGTTTACAAACTGGTTTTTTAAACCAGTTAGCTTTTTGAACAGATTTAAAAAATGAACTGATTTTTAAAAATCAATTATTTTAAGTGTAATTTAGTTTAATTTACGCTTAATTGTTGATATTTGTCACATGGTACGCCATCCGCTTTCAGGTCCGACTAATTCTACTATTCTGCCCAAACCTGACTAAGAAAGAACTACGAGGCGTAAAACATAAAAAATATCTGTAAGCCCAACATCTGCTGTCATACTCCTACGTTATATTGCCAATCAAAGGCTATTTTATTTTCCATCATGTATATTGTGAGCTCAAAAATTAAAATGCAACATTCGTAGTTGCTTAGGTTTGTAGATCATTGACGTAAACACTATGGCTTAGTTGGCTAGACTGCAACGTGTCATTCGTTTTTTTTTTTGATACATTGTCATTCGTCTTTAAAGTTAACATAATGCTTACAAATTAATAGTATCATGGTACAACTATGATATCTAATGAGCCAGATTATATTTATAATTTTTTTATTTATAAACTCTTATAAATTACATCATGTTCTTCGGAAGAACACTAATTTCACTATATTCTCCCGGAAGAAGATAATGTAATTTATAAAAAAAATCTAAAAAAATTTGTAAACGGATATTTTTCCATGTTTAATTGCACAATTATTCTAATGTATTATTATCATTAATCAATAGGATTTATCTACTTTAAGCTCCACCAAAAGGCATATGTCATTTGCAGTTGTAAAAGAGAGAGATAGTCTCATCATTGAGCTCAGGCGATGAAATCACACATTTTTTTTTAATGGTTTTTCGTTACTTTTCATCGAAGCTGTTATTTGGTAAGGGATAAGTAGTTTTGATCAATTTAATTGCATCTAGCAATTTACCATATATTAATTCGATACTTCCATCCCATTGTTTAGTTTAGTTCAGTTCATCAACACTCTCAAGCCATCCAAAAGACCAATGCTTCTCTCTCTCTCTCTCTATATATATATATATATATATATATATATATATATATATATATATATATATATATATATATATATATATATATATATAAAGGGCCTTTAGCTCGGCTCGTGAAGGTCTGAGCTAGATGTCTAAAATTAATTGTTGAAGTCAGACTTGAACTTGTATAAAATCTCATTTAATAAAAAAGTCTCATACTCTAATTCAAAAGGCCAGCCTTAGAGCTTTAGTATATTAATTTTTTTTATTTATATTTTTGAGTTCATTTTTTCTACAGTCACTACAGATAAGTTATATGCAGTAATCCCAATACGACGTCGTATTGGGGCGAAAATCATGGTGTTTTTGTAATTTTAATTTATTTTAGGGTTATTATAGTCTTTATAATTATATTTTTAAATCTTTCAATCCCAGAATGATGTCGTTTTGAGAGTAAATGCAAATAATTTATCTGTAGTAACTGCAGAAATAATTTTATGTATATTTTTTATATTACTTATAATAGTCCTCTCTATCTCCTTAATCCATTTCACCAAACTGACTTTTTAAATGTTTTTGTTCTATATTATGCTATTTGGATATACATTGAGTTCATAAATATTTATGCAATTATTAGTATTGTTGATTGCATATTCTTTTTGGATAATTTTTTGTTGTCATTTTTTCTTTAGACAGACTAACGGGCTAAATCAGGCTTTTACTTTTTGTAAATAAGTCATGCTACATGCCGATAATTATATTCATAACATCTAACACATTTAAACATAAATTTAACCTTTTAAAACGAAAGCTCTACTTGACTCATTAACACCCTTACCAATAACTCATCCTTAATAACCGGCCGCAAAGTTTCTTTATAAAAAAGGAAAGTATATTGCCGAAGTCTCAATTATGTGCAGATGCTTTGTACATGACATTCTCATTGATTTCTTAGGAAATAAAATAAGAAAGAAAGAAAGCGTGCTTCCCGTTTGATGTTAAAGAAAGAAAAGTGGAGATATAATTTAATTTCCTAACAACCATAGGTACATTAATATCTGGTCCAACACTTCTAAATTAAAAGACATTTAAATAACATTTCTAACTTTTGGCAGGGAAAAAGATTGGAGATTCTGTCTGTTGCTAGCTGGTTGCCATCGGTCAAACTCCCGTTAGCCAAATTCCAATGAGTATTAAATGCGGCTTTAGATTAATTTATCTCATATTTAAATTTAAATTAATTTTTTATAATAAATTTCTTAAAATATAATTTAAATCAAACATATACTAACTTTTTTATATATGAATCCCTCGTCACTAGATGAATTCTAGTAAGTAGTAACTTAATCAGTCATTCTCTTTTGCAACTAGATAACTCAATTAACATTAGAAGAAAACCCAGTTACGTTCCAGAATGTTATATCGGGCACATTTATCAATATAATGATTTTCATAGTACTCACAAGGAAGATGCATAGTTTTCATAATATCCGTTATAATTTTGCATTTTTAATTTCCTAAGTAATAATAACAATAATTTCTCTTGAAGCAATAATGTAATTTGTGATAATTACAACTCTTTGACACCGTAAGGTGATGGATAGTCCTCATTCCAAGGCCATGTTTTTGGAGAACATCCTTATCCAATGTTTGGTCCCGTTACCTGAAAATTATCCCGGACCTTGAACTATTGAGTCGGTGCAGCTGGACGTTATTTCCCGTTCATGCACCAGAAGATTTTCTCATATAGAAAAAAATATATATATATATATATATTTTATATATATGCACTATGCTCGTGAGATATCAGTGTTTTAAAACTCGGACCGGTCATCGAATCGGTCGAGGTATTGGGTTACTGGGTCATTGGTTCGATCGGATTTAACCGGGTTGAACTGGATTTACTGTTCACATATTAAAAACATAAAAATATTACTTATATTAATAAAAATTCACATAAGAAAACTATCAATGAACTTCAAACAATAATTTAATTTTCAATGATAGAAAATATTATATACTTCTTAGTTTCTAGCTCTAGACCATATCATAATATTAGATTAAAACTGCAATATAAGTTTTTTTTTTTGGCAAGCAAACTGCAATATAAGTTAAATGCACCTTTTGTGCTTGACGTGATACGGATAAATTAAATCATGATAACAAATAGTATGCATGAAATATACACTAAGAAAAAAGTGTCCACCGTTGAGATGAGATCATGAGACCATCAGTGTTTATCACCACTTAACTTCATGAGATCATTATAAGATGCAACTAAATTACATAAACGAACTGCACTAATCTAAAATACCTTATTATTTTCACATTTCTTTTAATCATCTTCATCATAAAATATGAATATGATTTAATTCAAGAGTTCTTATCATAAAAAAAAATTTACCAAAAAAAAAAATAACCGGTCTAACCCGGGTCAACCAGGTCACTGGGTCGTCGGGTCTCGGCCGGGTCAACCGGTCCAATCCGGGTTGACTGCAGAAGCGGTTCAACTACCCACTCGGACCGGGGAACCCATCGGGTCACCGAGTCCCGGTCGACCCGGCCGGTCCGAGTCGGGTTTTAAAACACTGTGAGATATATACGTTTGTATTGTTTGATTATGTTTTAGATTTTTTTTTCTTAAAACTATTTTGTAAAATAATTATGGAAACAGTTATTTTGTATGTTTTTTTTTTAATTTGAAAGTTAAAAACTAAAACAAAAAACAAAAACAACTCAGACATGTTATCTAAATTTGATTCTAAAAACAAACAAAAAATAGTTACAATTTTTATTTTATTTTTTTACAAAACAGGTTTACCAAATGAGTTTTTTTATTTTTTCTGTTCTGAAAACTATAAAACTGTTTTTAAAAACAGGAATCAAACATTGTGTTCTGGTTTGATTGTGTTCTGGTGTTTTTGTTCTTAAAACTGTTTTGTAAAATAGTTATGGAAATATTTATTTTCTATATTTTTTTCTTTTTAAAAATGTTAAAAACTAAATCAAAAAACAAAAATAACTGAGACATGTTCTCTAAATTTAATTTTAAAAATAAAAAAATAATTACAATTTTCAAAATATTTATCAAACGAATTTTTTAATTTTTTTATTCTGAAAATTAAAAAACTATTTTCAAAAACAGATATCAACCGCAACCTATCTCTCTGTTTCTTCTTTTACATTTAAAGTTGTTGTCAGCATTGCAAAAGACAAGTAAAAGCTTAAACAACACAACGACTAGAGACAAAGGAAGCAGAAAGAGTAATCAGCATCACCGAAGGGGATCACCGTGCCATGCAGCTGGTGGTCTCGTGACTGATGTCAGAAACTTGAAATAAATTCATTATTTGACAATGGAAATTTATGGTCAGTGACTCAAATATTAACCCTACCACGTGGCATCATCTTAGTGGATTTATAATGAATGATTGGTAGACCCATGAACAAGTAAAATACCTTATTCGGTCCTCTTTCCATATCATATCCAGTTGGCATTCACTACCTAATTTTTTTGTTCCACAACATTTTAAAATGGCGCCTACGCGTATGCATCATACTTGGGATATGCGTTAACGATGATCTAAAGTAATTATTTTACCTAAAATCCTAAACCTCTAAAGAATGTTATATTAGTTTTCATAATTATAATTTTATAATTTAAAATGATGTTTTGAGTTCACTCGAGATAACTTTATCTCTAGTGAAAAAAATACTTTTTCCACTTTCTCTTAAAGAATTATTTCAACCCATTTTTTAAGATTTTATATTATATTCTCTAACATACCTCCTCACGCAAGAGCCCTTTGGGTTTGAAGTTCTGATTCTGACCGGTGCTTTTCTTAATTTCACCTCAAAGTGAGGGGCGGTGAGAATCAAACTCGTGATCACTTAAGCTCTGATACCATATTAAAGAACCACTTCAACCCAAAACCTTAAGGTGTTAGGTGAGAGCCTTTTTAAGGATTTATATTATATTCTCTAACATTTCCTAATTTTTATATTATATCTCTCTTAAAAAATGATTAAAATTCTATGCATATCCCAAAACAATAATTATAAATAAGGGTTTTATTAATATTATGTTACATGATTTAAGTGTTGTTTTCAACACACAAAAAAAAAGGAGAGAGAAAGTGAAATGATGAAAGAGAAAGAAAAATATGTGAACCCTACCTCTTTAATGTGTGTGTAGGAAAATGATGTTATATCATGTTACGTGATAAACATAAAACCCTATAAATAATAACCAATGTCCAAACAAAAAGCTTCCAGCTTTCAAGAGTTGCAAAGCTGGCACCAGCTTTTGGGTCCTACAGAGCCACCCCCAGTTATTGATACGTGACGCGTCTCACCACCCACAACACCATATTCCCATTCTCATTTCCCTAACCCCTACGTAACTTTTATCACACAAATATATATATATATACCTCTTTCTTACTCATTCCTTCACATCACAACAATTACTTTCCTCTCTATTTCTGTGTTCAATGGCTTCTATTGGCAATGGTTTTTATTTGCTCATGCTGGTTGGGGTGGTGATAAGCTCCCTTGTGGCTGCTAACTGTGCTGCTAGCTTCTACCAAGACTTTGATCTAACATGGGGTGATAACCGTGCTAAGATATTCAATGGAGGTCAGCTTCTATCTCTTTCTCTGGACAAAGTCTCTGGCTCTGGCTTCCAATCCAAGAAAGAGTACCTATTCGGAAGAATTGATATGCAACTCAAGCTTGTTGCTGGCAATTCTGCTGGCACTGTTACTGCTTATTACGTACGTTTTTACTATAACATAACTAAACTCATTCAATTTCATTCCTTTCTTGTCTTCCTCACAACTATTAATCTTCGTTTCTTTTTCAAAAGCAACTTTAATATGGCTTCTTCATGAAATAACATGCTTTCCCCATTCTGAAAATACAACCATTATTTCCATAACTTTTACACTTTAGGCATCAACCTTTTAAACAGCCGCAATACATTCACGAGAACACCAACTGTAGCAAACCCACAAAACAAGTTATGCTATACACAGCATTTTACTTTATCCACACATCTATCACTTTATTTATTTTTCATTCCATGGTGCTTTCAAACATGCATAGACAAATTAGTGAACATGATTTTTTTCTTTTTCTTTTTACGCAGTGAATTTTACTTGCCCTGGTGAAAGGGGTAGCTAACTTGCGTTGTCCAAAGCAATATTTTTTATATCAAGAGCTTTGGTAGGATTAGTTTAATAATGACTAAATATAATAATAATAATAAAAGGGGCTTGTTTTGCGTCGAGCAGTGCCCAATCTCGGTTTAAAATTACTTTTGCCATAAAGGGTATTTTTAATTTAGTTCTGAATTGATCAAAACCAAAAGCTTGAATGACTCGAGCTTAAGCATGCTCATAATTTCATTTTCTTTTGGTTATCATTCCTTATATTGTGGTGCTGTCAATAACAATATTATTTCCATTTGCATATGATCATGTGGTGCAGTTGTCATCACAAGGGCCAACTCATGATGAGATTGATTTTGAGTTCTTGGGGAACGTTAGCGGTGACCCTTACATTCTCCACACAAACGTCTTTACCCAAGGCAAAGGAAACAGAGAGCAACAATTCTATCTGTGGTTCGACCCTACCAGAAACTTCCACACTTATTCTATCATCTGGAAGCCCCAGCACATTATGTAAGTAAAAAAATGGAAAAAATCCGTTTACAAACCTTTTTTTATAAATTACACTAAGTATGACGGTTTATAAATTACACTAAGTATGACATGTCATACATTATTGATTAAAGTATGACCAGTCATATTTAGTGTAGTGTAATTTTTTTTTTTGTTTATCTCTCTTTTTCCGTTGTATTGATATGCAAATTAACAAATTCATTTTAACCGTAGATTCTTGGTTGATAACATCCCCATAAGGGTATTCAAGAATGCTGAGTCTGTTGGTGTTCCTTTCCCAAAGAACCAACCAATGAGAATCTATTCTAGCCTCTGGAATGCTGATGACTGGGCAACCAGAGGTGGTTTGGTGAAAACTGATTGGTCGAAAGCACCCTTTACAGCATACTATCGCAATTTTAAAGCCACTGAATTCTCATCCATCTCTTCCAATTCGTTCTCTGATGCTGCATTGCAGAGCAACGAGCTCGATGCTTATGCCAGAAGAAGACTTAGATGGGTTCAGAAGTACTTCATGATCTATAACTACTGCAACGATCCTAAGCGATTCCCACAAGGAATCCCTGCTGAGTGTACGCGCTGAAGGTTCTGATTCTGAGATATATGGAATGGTCTTTTGTATTTGTATAATATATTATGTGGCTGTCTTCTGATTCTTTAATTTTATATCTTCCTCTGTATTTTTTTTTTCTTTTATTTTCTCCTTTATATATTCATTCAGGATCAAAATAAATCAAATTCTTTGTAGCATTTTATTATCAGCTTCGAGCTATAGCTATGTGGAGTTGAACTCACCCTCCTTGTGAAGTTGATCATTTTTTAAATAAATTTATCCAATCATAATTCATACAATAAAAAATTGTGGTTGATTTTAATTTGCGCTCAAGTCAACCTGCAATGCAAATTCAATAGTCTTAAATTCTGTTCGTCCTGCACGTCAATATTCAATAATTCCACAACGAGGACCAATTTCACATATGTGATAAGATGAGACCATAGTGAAATATCTGATGCATAGAGCTCAACCTTCTTTACTTTTTAATTTTTTTTTGATAACAACCTTCTTTAATTTAAGACCATAGTATAGGTGTAAGACTAATTTTCTGGCTACTAAAATATTTCTAGCGGGTTCGATCCCAAATAAAATTAAACAGTAAAGTTCGTTTTGCGTCCATAATAAAAAATACGATCTTTATTTTTGTCTTTTACAAAAAAAAGAGAGTTAATTTTTTATCTTTCTATAATTTTAATTTTTTGAAAATGTGTTCCTTCATTAATTTAATATGAAGATTTAATTTAATCCCTAAAAAATAACTAATATGAATATTCTTTTTTTATAAAGGACGAAAATAAGCATCGTATTTATTGTTTGGGACTTTACTCTAAATTTAAATTTGCCACGGTGGTTACATAACTCAGTATTTATTCATATTATCAAGGGAAGAATAGGAAGTGAAGTCAGACGTATCAAATTGTTGATGTATAATTAAGATGGTGGTTATATAGTTGAGAGATATTTTTATTATCAAAATTTTTTACTACCAACTCACTACATATCTAATTACCATTGGATCAACACTTTTTTTTTTCAAAAACTTTTTAGCATTCTCTCTTTTTGATAATTAGATAGGTAATAAGTTAATAGTAGAAAATTTTAGTAATAAGAATATCCTCCCTCGGTTATATATCGGCTAAACTAAGTTTCACAAGTAACTGGAATTGATAAAATTTACCCTAATAAATTAAATTAAAATACAATCTTTAATAGTAATTTAATTTTTTAATTTATTTTGTCTTAAACAATAACACATGTTATTTTTAACTTTTTAAAATATTTTCAATTTAATTTTTTTATTTAATTATGTGTATATTTTTTATGATTTAAATATTGATTTCTTTTTAATATACATTTTTAAATTTTTTAACTTAAATTGATTATACATATATTTTTTATAATAATGAGTTTTTTTAGTTGGTAAGAGAAACAAGAGATGATGGAATGCTATTGGGGCTGCCTTTATTGGCATTTGATCCTTTTGTAGAATTTATATTCATCCTAGTTGCCATGAAGACATTGATCAATCAAATCAAATATATAATCGGTTTATCATCTATCATTTAACATGACCACAAAAATTTTCCTACACCCACAACATTTTGTGGGGCCAGTAGCAAA